>LBNU01008860.1:4389-11889 GCA_014162995.1 Artemisia annua
CCTATTGGGCTCGTCAGTCCAATAGGTCCAACAACGATATTAATGACCCGTTATCGATAATTAAATCCGTGACTTTACTCAAATAAGGTTAAATACTCATTACCAAAGAAATAATAATAAGCCTTGGACTTGCTTAGCGTGTGCTCGAATATTTAATAATTCACTTCGAACATTACGTTTGTTTTGAATCCATAAAGATTCCTTTTTAAAGACTTTACCGTTATTAACCCGTGATATGAATTCGTTATATATTTATTTAATAAAGTTTCGATAAATATTAATCTAACTTAATAGTTAATAGTTATCGTCACGTTATTATTTTATTTATTACGTTACCCATTTATTATATAAGTGAACATATATACATATGTTTACACATATATATATATATTTAACTTATATTATATATACGTTTAGCGTAATAAATTATATTAACGAATTATTATTTATTCGAGTCCACGTGTCCGAGTCATGACTTCCCGATCCACATAACTAGTCCAAGTCCAAAATCTCATGTAACGGCGTTGTTGAAGCCAACCAAGACTAGAGAGTCGAGGCGACCTCAACTTGCACTCAATAACGTCATAAAATAATCAATCCAATAAATATANTAGACTTATATTATATATACGTTTAGCGTAATAAATTATATTAACGAATTATTGTTTATTCGAGTCCACGTGTCCGAGTCATGACTTCCCGGTCCACATAACTAGTCCAAGTCCAAAGTTTATGTCACGGCATTGTTGGAGCCAACCAAGACTAGGGAGTCAAGGCGACCTCAACTTGCACCAAATATAACGTCAATAAATAACCAATCCAATAATATATCCCGATATCCAATCACACTTTCCAAACTTCAATAACGCGAGGCCGTCTACGGCTCTCGTACTAACCTATCTCCGTCATTCTATAAGTTCACAACCTTATAACTCCGGAATTTTCATAACCAAGCTTCCATGTCAATAACACATCACAACAAACGTTAGTCACAATATATATGTTCACATATCAACTTATTCACAAAAATAAATCATATAACCACATTTCACATTATACCACGTATTCCACTTATACACTTACCAACAACCTCGTATTTCAAAACTCGTTTATATATATATATATATAATTATCCATCTCATTTATACTTATTTTTATTATATTCCGTCTACGTCTAAATTTTATACCCTTTCAACAATTTTAACCACAACAATATATTTCGGCATCCTCAAACATTAATCTATGCCACTTACCAAACGTTCCCATAACTAAATAAGCACAACTAACACGAAACAAGCATAACCAAATAAGCTACAAATAATACGCCGTGACCAAAAGGGTCTCGGCTTGGGTTCTAGTATTCGGCCGAGCCACAAGGGACTAACCAAACGCCCCCTTAGGCCTTGGTCGACACCCAAACGCAAGCTAACACACAAACTAGTCCAAGAAATCAATCCGGCATCAACCAAACACGTTCAAACATTAACCAAACATCAACCCAAGTATCAAAACATCAAAACTATCACTAACAATAATTCAAATCTCAAATTCGTGGGGTTTGACCCACGGTTTGACCCAAAACCGAGCACCAATTCAAACCAAACTTCACCTATTCGATACCAAACGTGATCAAAATGTTTAGAAACATTAAACCCAATAGTTTTTACACCCAAAACAAAAGAACTTTCGGGTTTGACCCGTAAAAGTCAACCCTAACGAATTTAAAATTCGTTTTCTTTACCTTTTCTTGTAGATCTCTTAACTAGAAGTAAAAATGAAGTGGTGGTGGTGATAAATAGCGGCGGTGAGGGTTTGTTTTTGGTGTTGGAGTTCGTTTTTGAGCGCGTGAATGATGGTGGGTGATTAAGGAGATGTGATTTGGTGTTTTTGGAGTGGTGGCGGCGTCGTGGTGATGGTGGTGGCGTGGTGTACGGTGGCGGCCGGCTAGACAAGAGGGAGAGGGAAAGAGATGAGATGTGATGATGAAAATGAAATAAGAAATTAGGTTTAGGGTTATTAGTTGTATAGGAGGTTTGGGTGTTTGACAAAAATGGTCCCTCTAGTTATAAATCTCATAAACTAGTGTAAATGGGATACCCAAAACTTTTTATTTTTCTTATATCTCTCCCGACCCATGTATTTTATAGAGTTTATGAAAACTTCGGTCACCACACGTATTTACTTAGAATAAATAAAATAATTATCCACCGCTCGCTTATAAAATAATTTCTCGATTAAATAGAATGTCTTGTTTAAAAATCATAATCACCTCAAAACGTTTCACCACTCACGATTCCGAAAACTAGATTAATAGTCGGAATAACCGTAACCGTTATTCATTAAATACGCGTTTCGTTAAAGTTCCTAGTGCCAAGTCATATAGTGCCTATACGAAGTACTTAAATAGCCTACTAATACGTAACGAAATGTACGTTTTCTCATAAACTTCAAACTTTTACCCGAAATTCTCAAAACTTAATAAATTCATCGATAACTCAATTCTCACGTTTATAAAAATATAATGCGGTGAATTTAGAAAAGGTCCCAAAATTACCGGTTGTCACACTATATCTTATATAGGGGCACATACAACAATCACTAAATTGCAACTTTGGTCCTTGTACTTAGTAAATCGCTACCAGAATCATAAATTTGCAACTTTGGTCCTTGAACTTAGTGAATCACTTCAAGCCTAACCCAAATCAGTCAAAATTTTAAAAACTCCTAACCTAACGCAAGCCAAACCCACAAAACATATTATAATCACACAACATGCATCTTATCATTTAACAATCACTTCTCCCCCTCAATCAATGATCAGATATAAAGTATGAGATTATTGATTGAAGTATGAGAAGAAGAAAAAGAAGGAAATGTCACACATGATGCCAAGTAAACCCCGGATGTAAAGTAATCCGAGAAGAAAGACTTATCATATGAAGTAATGGTAGTCAAGGACACACATAATAGAACATAAGCGAAACTACATAGTACAACAGAAAGAGGGAATAATAAAAAATAGGCAACATATATACAAAGCAAAGATTGCTACATGCCCAAGGATACGAGAAGAATAAATACTGGTGAGGCCCGAGTCCTGATAAGCATTAATCAGGAGTCCTGTGTAGTACATATTAGGGAGAAATCAGATCTCCCAGGTACGGAAATATATGGACCTTTGGTCGCCATACTTGAGTTCTCTTAGTGACATGTCCTGCGAAAGAATTAGCATAATGCTGATGGTGACTTGTACACTCGGTGTTCTCAAGGAGTTTCTTAGATGACCACTTGAGACCATTCATTAAGAACATTCTCCCCGTAGGTACCCATCTCCAGAAGTATTTACTCTTATAAGGTTTCATATGTACTATGTCATGTTTAGGCTGATAAGGTTTGTGTTCAACTCTCCTTTGACTATTTATAACGGGTACAGTACTTTTGTTTCTGACCTTAGTAGATTGTGAGTATCCATAAAGTGTGAAAACATTTTGACCATCTTGCACATGAGCATGAGACTTAAGATGAGTTGTGATACACTTTTTATAGGGTCTGTGTTGTGAAGATTTGGGTTTGATCAAAACTTGTTTCTCATCAACTTGGCANCTCTTATAAGGTTTCATATGTACTATGTCATGTTTAGGCTGATAAGGTTTGTGTTCAACTCTCCTTTGACTATTTATAACGGGTACAGTACTTTTGTTTCTGACCTTAGTAGATTGTGAGTATCCATAAAGTGTGAAAACATTTTGACCATCTTGCACATGAGCATGAGACTTAAGATGAGTTGTGATACACTTTTTATAGGGTCTGTGTTGTGAAGATTTGGGTTTGATCAAAACTTGTTTCTCATCAACTTGGCAGGAAAACCAAGTTTTAGGGGCTTTAGGACGTTCAGATTTAAAAGCACTCGGTTGTCTAACCGCTGGAGGGTTTCTTTTTAAATTAAGCACAGGTTTTCCCAAGATTGATGGTTTTGCAGACTCAATGGTTGAACACTTTCAAGTGGTTTGTCTTAGCTCATTTTTTAAAGCAGTGACAGAGAATCCCAGATTTTTAATCTGATCTTTGAGTTTATCATTATTGGCAATCAAAATACTTGTATGATCAATTGTCTTAAGTTCCATTTCTTTGATTGACTCATTAAGAGTTTTGCACTTCATTTTCAAAGACTCATTCTCTATTAGTAATTCAGCCACTTTTAGTTTCAGTTCAGAGTTATTAGCAGTTATGGTGTTGTTCTCATGCTCATATTTAAGTTTAGTAATGTGATTCTTTAGGTTGTTGATTGTCAAGTTCTTGATGTCTAACTGGGCTTTCAAGTCCTTAATCATAAAGTATTCATGGAAATTGGGAAGTTCTGGATCTTTACATGGTTGGTTAATTTGAAAATTTTCTTCCTTCTGTTGCATTGCATTTTCAAGTGAAATGCAGTGTTTTTCAAGTTGTGAAAACTTCCTAGAAAGTTCATTAAAAACCTCTTTATCAACCACATCATTTGATTTAAATAATCCAGCCATGAACCAAGAACTTGACACATCATTACGAACCACACCCTGATCATTTTCTTCCTCTTTATGATTCATATTCGTTGAATCAGAAGTGACGTGGTTGTCAGACTTATTCAACCAACATGTGTCATAAGTGGGAGTAGCGTGATCAGTATGTAGTCGTTCTTTAGAAAGCTTATTATGATGTACAGTTAGGGGTACCTCAACACATGACACCTGTTCGTTCATTGGACCGATATTAGCATCAATGTCACAAGTGAAAACATTCCCTGAACGAATGGTAGTATCTGATTCATCAGTCTCTGATCCTTTGCATATTGTGATACCTGACCCATCATTCGCTACAGTACCCGAATCACCAATACTCTCACATGACCGCACCATATACCTTTTTACCTCTGAATCATACTCCAGGTTGTGAGTTGCTCTATGCATGATGTATTCTTCAACATTACCAATGAGCTGGAGTAATGTGATTCTGAACATGTCAACCTCGATCCCGTGTGATCAGCAAAACACTGTTTCGTCATCTGACTATCGTAGTCATAGTCTATATTGAATTTGGAATCAATAAACACCTGCAATTGTCTGTTGATTACACAGAGAGCTGCTATGGATCCAGTTTGTGAAAACATTCCGTGTTCAAGTTGTTGCTAAAGCTGATCCAAGTTAAGGATCATTGTGTCTGTGAAATTCTGAACCTCTTGACCAAATAGTGTTGTAAATGCTCGTTCGAATCCCATTTTGAATCCAGTTCCCTCTAGCAGTACCGAGAGGTGAGAGTGTAGTAGTCGAAAACATTCTGTGCAGCTTTCTGTTGCTTTGTGAAGTACTTGTTGTGGTGATTGCGGCTCTGATTCAGAGTACTCAGATACAATCCTATCTGTGTCAGATTCTGCCAGATACAGTTGATATGAAGTATTTAGAGTCTTCTGTTCATTGGCCACTTCGTACAGCTTAAGAATATCAGAAATGACAGCATCTGAGTCGGCTGACATGTTTTGTTCATTGATCAGTTGGGTATCAGATATAGCTGATTGTATATTATTATTTGAAGCCGTAGTAGTCATGGTGTGATTTTTAACGGGATTTTACAACTCGTGACTTAAACCGGAAAATAGATTCTTTCCCGGGATTTTACTAAAGTCAACAGAGAAAATCGAAAGATGAAGTAAGCAATATAAGCTTAGAATGAGAACTTAAATAAGTCACACTTTGTGCTAGGAATCAAATTGAGACAAATCAAGTAACAATCTATTCTATTGTGATAAGTCAAGCCGTAAGTGATAACTTACAACGTCAAATCACACTCAAATTAATCAAAACGACTTAAGTTACAACGTTTCCCGAAGCACAAGTAGTCAACTAATCAAAGAAATCTCAAACTTAGCAAATCACAAAGATACCAAAAGTTCAAAAGTTAATCGCTGAAATCACACTTAATCGCCATCCAAGATAATCGCTGGCCCTAACTTAAACGCTGATCCAGTTAATCGCTAAAAAGCTAATCACTGGATTTAGTTAAACGCAGACAGAGTTTAATCGCTGGTGAGAGATAGTCGCTACGAAAAGTAATCGCTAAAACCAGTTAATCGCTAAAAAGCTAATCGCTGGAATTAGTTAATCGCTGTCCACTACAATCCAAACTAGTCGCTGTCCAACTGTACTTGATCGCTGCGATTTAATCGCTGACCAACTGTACTTAATCGCTACCAAGAAAAGTAAGCAGAATACTTAATCGCTAGCTAGAAACTTTTACTAAATCTTTCACACCACCAAACCAACGACTGATATGACTATTCCAACTCAAAAGCTATGTAACTACAACACTTCTAAGCATAAAAGTACAACCAAAACACATCCTTTAACACTACAAAGATCAAACCAAGGTGTTTTTCAAGAAAAACTATTCTAACCAAGTACAACCACAAAAAACCAACCAAAAATCGTGAATCCAAGGCCCTAAGATGAAACCAAGGCTCTTGATACCAATTGTAGGATACACTAAATCATAATACACGTTTGGTTCATGTGTTTTTGTGGATCGAATAGATGAGAAAGTAGAGATTAGTTAGAGAGAGAAAGTGGGAGCCTTTTAGAGAGAGAAAGAACAAGTGAAATGTATAACTAATGAAATGTCCAACCCTCTCCCTTGGTGGGAGAGGGTATTTATAGTTACAAGGAGATGAGTGCCTCTAGTAGGCTGTGGAGCGGGCTGACAGAGGGTAAAAGACCCGACCCGACACCACGAATAACTAAACTAAACTACGTATTAACTACTATATAAAATACTACGAGCTATACAATGCTTTAACATACTTGGGGTGACCGAATCTTCTATAGGAAAAAACGTATTGCTAACAAGTTAAGTCCGACAGTACAACTTACTGTTTTGGCTGTTGTACCCTGGGAAACAGACGGCGAATCTGTTTTAAGGGAAGCGTGTCAAACACGTGCCTCGGCTCTTTAGTGCTTCGTTGTTGATCTATTTAGGTGATCAAGTAAGTCTTTTGACTATTTTACTATTTTATTCAATCATCGTTTATCTGCCTACATTCTGTTTGTATTTAATTTTCTGTTATTTATTTACTGTTAATTTTATTTATCGTAATTTAGATTTTATTAATAAAAGTGTAACTGTTTCCCAGTCTCGGGTAGGTACTTGTTGTGTTTGTTTGTTTTTTAACTGAAATAAAGTAAGAATGAAACTGACTGGTTTTGTTCTTTCTTTTAATTTTCGGATATTAAAAAAGAAAGTAAAGCTTCTTAGATTTTAAAGATCTTTAAAGCCGTTTTTGAAATGAAAAAACCTGTTATCTTTTTGTTTTTATCATTTTTCAATAATATCTTGAGGAGGATTTTTTTTGATTTATTATTATTATTATTATTATTATTATTATTATTATTATTATTATTATTATTATTATTATTATTATTGTGGTGTGTTATCTTATGGTGTTTTTGGTAAACAAAAAGAAATGGTGGATGATAA
>LBNU01008860.1:39260-51481 GCA_014162995.1 Artemisia annua
ATCTTATATATATATATATATATATTACTACAAAATACAAAGTACAACATGTGATGGGTAAGTTGTCATCCACTCTTAGTGGTCCCTATTTATCTTCCTCTTTTGGAGAAGTGACAACCATCCTTTTGGAATTGTCATAATTAATATTCTCACTTCTATGGAAATTCTTGTACTTTGCTTTGACACCTTTTTAGTACTTGCTGTCACATTTTGCGAGACAGCCTCAGGGAGTACGAGATAGCCTAAGGGAGTCCGGTTGTTCCGAGATAGCCTCAAGGAGTATGAGACAGCCTCAGGGAGAATGTTTGTTCAGAGATAGCCTCAGGGAGTCAGTAAGTTATTGTCATCACTCACTGACTCCATTACCTACTTCTTTGGCTAAGGGATCATTCACTGAGTACCGCCTCTCTAAGTGACGAGTCTTTCTTATTAGACTCAGTCGAAACATCCTGAAGGTAACTCACTGAGTGACTATTTACTCAGTGATTTGTTCGATGTTTAAGGTTATACGATACTCACTAATTTCTTTATCAGTGAGTAACTCACTATTTATTTAGTGAGTTAGGCTATTTTATTTTCAAATCCTATCAGGGCCAATTCGGTCAAAATTTTGACCCAATAGTCTCCCCTATTTGAATATACAAATAGCATGGAGTGATTGGTAGTAAGTGATGGACTGGGTTC
Source organism: Artemisia annua (assembly GCA_014162995.1). Taxonomy (NCBI): domain Eukaryota; kingdom Viridiplantae; phylum Streptophyta; class Magnoliopsida; order Asterales; family Asteraceae; genus Artemisia; species Artemisia annua. The sequence continues at coordinate 39,945 of LBNU01008860.1, forward strand.
AGGAACATGGGTTCAACGAGTAGGTTCCATGAGTAGGGTCAGGGGGTCAGTGACCTAAGAGTATCTGTCTGAGTTCAGTACCTGGGTGGACAGGTTCAATGACCAGGCAGAGAGTTCAGTAAGTAGGGGTACTGTAAGTAAGGGTTAAGTGACCTGTTCAGTTAGAGAGNCTTTTGTAGTTTAACTACCGATACTCATTTATTAGTATCTCAGACCATACACACTGAAAAATATATCAGTTCTTGAGACAGTTTCCACCCGATCAAGCTTAGCCTGAAGGACTCCTCCCCCTCTGATCTTTGCACCACTCCCAGATAATCTCAACGTCTTATACCACATGATCAAACACCACACACTGATTATTATCATTCCCTGACACAACATTCTCTGATTGTCGATACAATCAACCTGAAATACTCCCTAACTCGTGACAACTTCATCAGGCTCTGATCCAATTTTCTCTACTCAGACTTTGCCTGATTACTAATTTACTACTTTAGCACCCCCTTGATTCAGGCCTTTGATAAATACCAATCCCTGATCCTTTTAGTCATACCCACCCTTTGATTCTATCACTATCACACAAGCATCAGCTTCTCGTAAAAACTGAATTCATCTCAGTTTATTACACCTTGATTCATGACATTTTTATCACTCATCTAATCAATCAATGACACAAACACAATAACAACCAATCCTTTTGTCACCGCACAAGAAACTCTCTGAGTTTCAATCTCAACTCAACTCAACAAACCATAACCCATAATCAATTTCGTCCTATTCCAAACCTATCTATCATCTTAGCAATCCCCAATCGTCTTTATCTGAATCTTACCGCCATTTTTTTGGCTTATCGATCGGAGCTAAAGTCTGAGATGTGTTGGTTTATTTCTGGGTTTATGTTGGATTTGGTGAGTGATAGTGATTGTGTTTTTGATGATGATTTGGTTTCATCTTCCTTTGTTTTTTTAGGTTTAAACGGATTTGGATTTTGGTTTGTAAGATTTGTGTGTGAATCGATTTGGTGATGGTGATGATTTCTGATGAGATCTGGATGTCGAGAGTGATGGTGATGGGATACCGATTTTAACACCAATTTGGTGTTTGTTGTTTGAATCGATATCTGGGTTGTGTCTAGCGATTTTGTGATTTGTTGTTTTGTGTGTAGGTTTGGATTTTGTAGCTATATATGTTGTACTTTGTATTTTGTAGCTATATATATGTGTGTTTGTAAACGGGATAGTCGCAGAAAACTATACCGTATGAGTGACAATAAAACTCGCATTGATCCAAGCTATGCTTGATATTCAATGAGAGGATGATCCTATCAACTAATACTAAGTATTATTTGTTTATTTAGAATCCATAACTATCCCTATTACAAACACACATATATATAGCTACAAAATACAAAGTACAACATGTAGTGGGGAAGTTGGCATCCACTCTTAGTGGTCCCTCTACATCTTCCTCTTTTGGAGAAGTGTCAGCCATCCTTTTGGAATTGTCATAATTAATATTCCTACTTCTATGGCAATTCTTGTACTTTGCTTACTCCCTTTTAGTACTTGCTGTCATATTTTCGAGACAGACTCAGGGAGTACGAGACAGTCTCAGGGAGTCTGTTTGTTCCGAGATAAGCTTAGGGAGTATGAGAGAGCCTCAGGGAGTATGTTTGTTTAGAGATAGCCTCAGGGAGTCAGTGAGTAATTGTCATCACTCACTGACTCCATTACCTTCTTCTTTGGCTCAGGGATCATTCACTGAGTACTGCCTCACTGAATGACGAATCTTTCTTATTAGACTCAGTGCAAACATCCTGAAGGTAACTCACTGAGTGACTGTTCACTCAGTGACATTTTTTATGTTTAAGGTTATACGTTACTTATTGATTTCTTTATCAGTGAGTAACTCACTATTTATTTAGTGAGTTAGGCTATTTTATTTTCAAATCTTGTCAGGGCCAATTAGGTCAAATTTTTGACCCAACAGTTTCTCTATAAAGGAAGGATCCCTATTTTTTGTTCTTTGCCATCTGTGGATACTCTGACCACAAAGATCTTGCACTGAGTACTATGCATTTAGTGCATATCCATCCTAAATCACTCAAACTCCTTTATTGGTTTTGTGGAAAACTAGAAGGGGGGTTGAATAGTTTTACGTCTTTTTAATTTATTATGAAAACCTTTGTTTTTAAAACTTTGTTTACTTTAAAAAACTTTTGATTCGATATTATGTGAATTCAAGTCTTGCACAATATAAACAATTTTAACTAAGTACTAAAGCAATAATACTGTATGTAAGATATTAAGTAAGAGATGGAAAGATTGAACCGAGAGACAAAGGATTTATAGTGGTTTGGCTACGAAGCACCTCTTCGCCCTACTCCACTCCCCGAGCACCTAACTCGAGAGTTTTCTTCACTATGTCAACAAGCTCCCTTATGGCGGAGAAAACCTTAAACACCTTTGCTTACACTGATTAATGACACTAAGCTAAATGTCAAGTTTTAAACCTAGCTAGAACCAATCTCACACCACTAATCACTACACTACTTCTTCACATCTTCTTCACTACTTAGCACTACTTATTCACACCACTTCTTCTTCACACCTTTACTACTTACACACCACAATCTCTTCACAACTACACTACTTACACACCTCACTAACCTAATCTCTTATGTTCACACCTATCTAACTAATATTCACACCTTATACACAAATGAATGAATAATTGAAAAATGATAATACACAAACAACTTAGATGATAGGATCACACTAAGTTGTAATACTTCTTGTCTTCATGAATAGAAGTATTCTTCTCTTGAACTTCAATGGTAGAAGCTTGGATCATTTGGAAACAAAAGCTTATGATTATATGATCAAAGGATGTAGAAGAATAAGAAAGAAGATTTAGATCAGAAAGTTGAAGTGCAAAAGGTGAGGTAAAAGTCTAGGGATTGTCCAGTATTTATTGGCAAAGCTTGCCGGTCCCCTTAATAATTAAGGGGGCCGCCTAGTAAATTAAGGGGGCCGCCCAATATAAACGTTGCTCAACTTTGTCTTTTTGTGGGGAAGGTTTTTCTGGAACAATTTTGCCATTTTTAATTGAAAATTTGTATTCATATATTTATGGTGAATTAAACATATTTATTTAATACCAAATGATTTTCTAAAAGATATAAAACTTTTATAAGATTTTATAAAAAATCTAGTGATTAAGAAAATGTTCCTTTGATCATAAAATGCATTAGGCATTTTGTCTATTCATACCTTAAGTGATTTAGTAGTTAAAACGAATATTTATAACTAAATACTTGTTTACGTCATAATCTTTAGTTTAATGAGTTTTTATTTTGTGATTATCAAACCGTAGAGATATCAAAAAATATTTATAACGTTTTTGGGCATAATTTATATCAACAATCTCCCCCTTTTTGATGATTACAAAACTTAAACTCATTAAATCAAAAATTAATTTTTAGACAAGTATTCAATGAGTTTATATTCACTTCTCCCCCTTTTTGTAGAATCAAAAAGGTTATGCCGAATAGTTTCATAAATGAAGTTACACGGGATGAGAACTCCCCCTTGATGTGTGCTCCCCCTCATTCGAGGGCACCAAGGAATCGAGATATGGGAATCTTGGCTACAAAACATGTTAAGAACACAAGACATATATATGCATATCAAAAATAATCTAGAGCAAACAAAGTTAACTAATTTATTCAAACATCCAAGATGATCATGCAAAACACATGAACATCATTACAACATACAATATGCTTGAAGCATATTGACTACAATACAAGCAAAAGAAATTAAGGGTCCTAAATTGCCAAAGAGAGTGATTGGACTTGCTTGCAGCACAAAAGGTTGAACATTTTTATTTGTTGGGGGAAACATAAGCATGAAGCATAGTTGTTTGATGGGGAAGGGTATGGAGTGGAAGAGGTGGATCTAATGATGTTGTATCGAGTTAATAGAGGTATTGGATGAGGATGCGTGAGGAGATATTCAATCCAAGAAATATATTCCCTCAAGTAGAGGATTTGTTTTTGGAGGAAGATGCAACAAGGGCAATAGTGGGTGTGGTTTGTAACTTGGTCCAAGTTGAGAGAGTGGGGTAAGCCATTTGAGTAGGGTGAGGATGGAGGTTGGCCTTTGTTGTGTTGTGCAAAATGCATAGCAAGGAGATCACTTAGGTCATGGATTTGGTTGATCTCTTCACGGAACTTTTGCCTTTTTGTGGGAATGTGGATTTGATCATTTGGTGGATATGGATGGAGTTGGGGTGTGTCGTTGTAAGTAAAGTTGTTGGAAGTGAAGTTGGATGGTTGACCAATATGATAAGGATTTTGAAAGGTTTCATTGAATTTAGTTTGAGGTTGAAATGTGTAGTTTGGAATGAAGGTGGATGTTTGGCCAACATGGTAAGGTTTGTAAAATGGTTCAATGGAATGATCTTGTGGATTTGGAGTATAGTTAGGAACATAAGTGGGTGGAGGTGTTGGTTGTTTACCAATATCGTTTGTTGCGATGGACTTGTTATGAGGGCTTGTTTTTCTTCGCCAAACGGGTTTTTCGGTCATCCTTGCTAGCCCTGAGGCTTTTGATTTTTGTTTGATGGGAGAAGACATGATGAGATGAGTGGAGAGTTTTGAGGAATGGGAGTATTTATAGTGTAGGATTTATGTGATTAGGGATGGATAATGTTTGTTGGAGGGATTAGGACAAAATATGTTTGTGAATTTTGGGAAGTGTAGGATGAAATAGGCAAAAGAGCAGAAAAGATTCTGTAAACTCGCCCATCAGATGGCTGGTCCCCTTAAATAGAGGCCGGTCACCTTAAATATTAAGGAGGCCGCCTTATGATTTAAGGGGGCCGCCCATCTGGTGGTTTCCAGATTACCAGAAAAGGGTTTTTGGCAGAAAATTGTAGTAAAAGTTGTGTTTTTAGGTTTAGTTTCAAGCAAGTTCAACTCTTTGAGGCTAGTTAACATGTAATATATTCATAATCAAGCATGCATGCAAAATTAATTAAGTAAGTGAACAAGCAAGCAAGTAATTCTATCTAGCAAGAACATATTAGAGCAAAGGCAAAGGCAACTAGCAAGTGGGAAACTAGTGATGGAACAAATGTGAAAAAATGACTATTGATTTTTTTATAGTGTGTGCCTATATGCAACAAATGTGGAGATGTGATTGTTTCGACTCGTAAATGCAAAGAAGAAAATATCCTAAGAAACAATCCAAAGTCTCCTTGATTCGATTTTGCTCAATTCATGAGTGTCAAAGGTATATATTAGGTTACATATTTTGGCAATTCATGTGAGGTTGTATGCATGATTTTAAAGAATGTTTTTAGCATTATTCAACAATGCAAGAAAATTAGTTTTCATGTGTTTCCTAGATGTGAGAATTGTTTGAATAAAATAGATTGGGTTTTATATGTATATATTTTTATGCAATAAAATGTAGTTTCCCAATCTCTAAGTTTGTGCAAAACAGATTCCTAGACGCAGATATGAGGAGAAAGAGAAAAAAATGTGCAATAAAAATGTAACATAATTGCAGAAAATTTAGTCAATTTTTTCCATCATTCCTAGGCCTAAACGTAAGTGTGGTTAAAGAGTTCACGCTTAAGGGATTTGGTAAATATATCCGCAATGTTATCTTCCGATGAAACCTTTTCAATAGATATGTTTCCTTTTTGTACGTTATCGCGAAGGAAATGCTGACGAACTTCTATATGTTTAGTCATAGAGTGTTGAATGGGATTCTTACTTAAATCTATTGCACCTTTATTATCACACATAATTGGAACATTATCTAACCTAATGCCATAGTCTATGAGAGCTTGTTTCATCCATAGTGCTTGTTGACATGCCTTTCCAGCGCTTACATATTTGGATTCGGTGGCAGAAATAGCAAGAGCTGTTTGCTTCTTCGAAAACCAAGATGTTAGGAAACATCCCATAAACATGCAAATACCGCTAGTGCTCTTTCGGTCCATGTAGTCTCCCGCATGATCCGAATCAGCATAGGCGATTGTTTCTATGCCGGATCCTTTAGGATACCGTAATCCTAAGTGTATAATGCCTTTAATGTATCGGAAGATTCGCTTAACCGCTTCTAGGTAAGAGGTTTTGGGTTCCTCTCGAAAGCGAGCACAAAGGCAGACAATAAACATGATATCGGGTCTACTTGCCGTTAAGTATAGTAAACTACCTATCATTCCTCTATACTTAATATTATCTATGGACTCACCTTCTTCATCTCTTGTGAGTTTCACTTCCGTAGACATTGGTGTTTTCATGGGTTTTGAGTCTTCTAGTCCAAATTTGTTAAGTATTTCCTTAATATATTTAGATTGGTTAAAAAATATTCCATCTTCTAATTGTTTTATTTGTAATCCTAGGAAGAAGTCTAGTTCACCCATTATACTCATCTCAAACTCATCATGCATGATTTTGGCAAATTCATCACACATTTCTTGACAAGTCGATCCAAATATAATGTCATCGACATATGCGTTAGGTCACCATATTGTAAACACAAGTATAGGTTTTGGTAGAAACAAGATGAGAATAGAGTTTGGTTGATTAAATCAATATGAAAGATGAAAGTGCAAGAGTTTCTTTAAGATAATGAAATAACCAACAATTGTTATGTTTACATGAGCTTAGTATTTATAGGCAACACTCCCTTCCCTTCCTATCTTTCTAAACGTGGGCTTTAAGGCCCGTTGGACGCTTACATAACTTATTACATAATCATAAGATAGATAAGTAAACTAGCAACCTATTACACAAAGTAGAAATGACCGATACTTGAGAGATTATGTAAAACGTGATCCTAACAATCTCCCCCTAAGGGTCAGTCATTAAGACTAATAGAATTGCTCGACGTCTTTTTCTTTGTCTTTATATGTTGACTTTCACGGCTTTAGACGTCTTCAATAATTCGTTAGCAAAATGATTCATCGTTCTTTGTTCTTTGTCTTTGATTATTTGATAGTGATCAAGTGATGTCATAGTCTGTCATTCGTCACATTCTTAGTCTCCAGTGGATCTGCGCCTTTCCAACATGCTCATACATCTTTGACGTTGGAACTTTCATACGTGTGGAGCTCTCTTTTCATTAGTTGAAGATTCTTTGTGTTGTCATAGAATCCTTCTCTAAACGTTGCTTTGCTTTAGATCATTGTCTTTTCAATCTTTGACTTTTACATTGCATCGATCTTTCATGAGAGTTTTCTTAGTTGTTGAGATGAAAGTATGAGCATGTAGAAGTTGGTGTTCAGGATGGTGGTTGTACCTGCATAGAAACAGTTAGCAATAATACATCCGGTACTTACAGGTTTGGAGTTAGAATTCGACAGCATAGTGCGAAGACTCCTTCTAATCCTTACCAAGGCCGTTCCTAATCGGATACCCCCTAGAGGGCTTACACAGACATACATAAGTACACCCACGATTAGGTGAGTCGTTGGAGATCACCCCACGACTGTAGACCATTTGGAACCCTCATAAACACTGAGCGTAATCCACAAGGAATCACCGAAGTGACCTGCTGTCAGGACTATTTGATGTTGACCCTGGCATGATTTCCGTTCAATCATTCGAGAAATACATAAGTAAATCCCTCATAAACGTTCAAGGCAGATTGCTAAGATCTGCGTAGGACTCGATAGTTTACACTTAGTGTCCAATGATGCGGGACACTAGTGTAGAAGTATAATGTGTTCATAGGAGATCTTTGATGTATCTGGTGGCTCTAGACTCGATTTGTGCACAATTTGGTCGTCGAAGGTGTGGAGCAGAGTACCTCCTTTTCAATATTGACACACTCGTGGTGAATGGTCAATAGATCATGCAGGGTTCCCCGTGAGAATGAAACAAGTATCTTTTGAGAGACACTTGAGTGGCTAAGAAGGTTTAGGTGCATTGTGTCACTGGGTCCATGACGTCTTTATCTTCAATACCGGTGTTGCCTTAGCAACATCCAGCAGCATATGAATTGAACCCGGTGTCTGCCCTAAGGTTGAACATATGGAGGGCTATTTATTTTCACCCTTTTCTTTACTTTTCTTTTAATTCTTCAACCCCTTCTTTCTCCTTTCATTCCTTTCTCCTTTTATCATATCATACCTAAGAACTTCTATTTTCTAACTATTGGTGATGTCCTTGGGTAGATCCCTCCGGTTATGGCGGATCATAGGACAGTTATTCCTATCCTTAGTCACCTTGTAACTCCATGACTATCATATTGATGCCTTTGAACCAAATCTTTGAAAAATCTCTCAAAGTGTTTATGAGTATAAAAACTTTTGTTAACACTTTGAGGGTTTATATTTCTTTAGAAAGACTCCCCCTCAACATATNCTCCTTTCATTCCTTTCTCCTTTTATCATATCATACCTAAGAACTTCTATTTTCTAACTATTGGTGATGTCCTTGGGTAGATCCCTCCGGTTATGGCGGATCATAGGACAGTTATTCCTATCCTTAGTCACCTTGTAACTCCATGACTATCATATTGATGCCTTTGAACCAAATCTTTGAAAAATCTCTCAAAGTGTTTATGAGTATAAAAACTTTTGTTAACACTTTGAGGGTTTATATTTCTTTAGAAAGACTCCCCCTCAACATATGCTCGTGAATGTTTTCAGAAATTTGCATATGCGAGAGAAGTTGGCACTTTTTGAATTGATCCACTCTTAATAGACATGTACCCGAGGGACACGTTTACATTGCTTAGTTAAAGGAATCCATTATCAGTTTCTAGGTGATAACTAGCCCTAATAACTAACTTGAAGTTGTTAATATTCCTAAAAGGAAGTTAGACCCGTCATAGTAAACGTCTAAGAAGAGTTTCTCGAAACGGTACTTTCTACTCGGATAAATCCTTTCGAATACTAACATTTGTTTTGTCATCAATTCGTGGGTCAATTCGGAGTCGAGCTCGCACAAGATAGGACTTTTGACATCATATTTTAATCACTTTTCATCTTCTCCCCCTCAAAAATAGCATATGAAATGTTGTTTTTGTAAACTTTTTGATTAAAATATGCCTCTTTGAGTCTTATGGGGAGATTTCACTCAAGATTTTAAAGATTTAGAATGATAATTTTTGTCAAGTACTCCCCCTCAACAAGTGACTACTTATTGAGGTGAAATACTTGTCTTTCGATCAGAGTTGTAGAAATCATCTAAGGTTTGATAATTCTACTCAAAAGTAAGAAGCTTTCGCTCCTTATGTGAGGATTGTGGCACTGAAGCGTACCACATGGTCCTTTAAGTACAAAGTGCGGGTTGTACACTGTTATGTGTGCACAAGCCGTAGTAATCACAAATCAATCAAAATATATTGAAAATATTGAAATGTTAATACCAGAAGCTAAGTGTTACCAGCAGGCATGGCTTCAAAGTTTGTAAATCGAGGATCAGGTCGTCTGAATGTCAAGACCGGGAATGATGGTCGAACACTGATGTAGCTTTCAAGTCTCCTTATCTGCTCGCGATGATACAATCTTTCTTCCACCGTCTGAACAAAGTTGCGAATCATCCTTCGTACATTCGCATTCCACCTCGTAGTTTCACCTTTGCGTAACCTCTTCTTGTCATCAAGCAATCTTTCAACTAACCCATCACGAACTCGTTTTAGCGTGTCATCACAGAATTTGTGGATCTCATCAAACCTCATATAGCAGAGCGGTTTCCAAATGATGGTTGTTGTATAAGTGTGTACTGTGACGACTCTTGAATTTCAGGAAACGTGAGTTGTGGTTTGGTGAGGTTGATGTCGTTCTGATAACTTTCAACGCCCAGCTGAAGATCTTCCACTCTTTCTTGAACTATCAATCGTCTGATGTAGAGAAGTAGAGACGCGATGAAGTTGTATTGTGTTTCCTTTGGGAAGTTTAGCATTTTTCCTTGAACCTTTTCCAAATACATATCTTCGATGTCATTCAGGTTAAGATCTGAGAAGTCTGCTTCACAAAACTTGTACTGTTTTTCATCTAGTCTCTTGACGATTATTTCGCGCATTAAAGTGTAGTTGAATCTTCGATCTTCCAAGATTTCCATGATAGCAACGATACGAAGTGGATGCTTCACATTCTCATTTGCTGTTAGATGTAATCTGTGGGTGTAACTGAGTTTACGTTTCTCTTGCCAGTGTTGAATACCCAGAAGAGCTTCCTTCTTGTATGTCACAACTGATTTGCTGAATATTGGTGTTGTCTCTTCAATGTCAGGTAATTCGTATCTAGCAGCTGGAACGGAAATCGTTAGTGAGGATGCATATCGTTCTTTGGAAGTCTCAAGAGCATGTTGAAGACATCGGAGATCGTTGTTGAAGAAGTAGCGGTAAGGGATCTTAGGTTTTTCTGGAAAACCTAGAAGAGGCAATGGTTTTGTCCAGTCGGTGAAGTAAGGTGTCTTGTCTTTCTTTTGGGTGTCGATGTTGGATTCAGGGTTCAGCCAGTCGAACGTGCCGGATAAGGCGCAGGCAATATTCTCCATGTGATACTCGAGTTCAACTTTGTTTCCCGATCTTTTCTTAAGAAAGTCAAATGCTTCACGATTGATCCTTTTGAATTCAGCCTTAGTCAACTTATCAACTTGAAGTCCCGTCATTATACTTTGAGTATACTGCAAAGTATTTCCAGGTAGTGGTTCATCGGCTTCAAGTGGAGGATTTGACTTGATCATTTCAGTCAACCAATCAGGTTTCGGAGCTTCTTCGACATCTAGCCAGGAGAATGGTGTAGACTTCTTCTTCTTCTTTTTAGACTTTGTAGACTTTCCTTTCTCTTTGGTCTTCGATGTTGGTGATGGTCCAGCCTGAAATTCAGGAATGTGTGATTCGTGAATGGATGATGCGGGTTCTTCCTGAGTGTCAACTGGTTGAAGCATGAAAGGTTCATCTGATTGTGTTGGACCGGATCCTGAGGCTGGTGCATGCTTTTTTGTTGGTGGAGCCTTGGAAGACTTATGTGGCTTTAGTGAAGATGACGGTTCTTTTGATGTCCTTGATTTCTTGCGTTTGGGATCGTGTGACATTTCGTAAATTTCATGTCACTAATTTTAATATTTTTATTATTTAACTATTCTATTCTTTTTAAATAATTAACTTCGTCGGAAGTTATCCGCGTACGTCATGACACTTTCAATTCATTCAACCACGACTATACTATGTCTAATCTACACTTTTTATGCATCATTGTTTCCTTACATTCCTATTTTAAAAGTTAATTTTTACTTTTTTTTTCATTTTTACGTAAAGCTTGCACCTTTTACGTTTTACGCGATTTGAATTTACGTTTTATGGTTTTAACAAAGTGAACCAACCCTAGACTATGACAATTTACATATTTTATGAATTTTTAAACCATTTCATGTTTACAAATGAGTTCTATACTTGTCGTGTCATTTTTATAGCTTACATCACTTTTATCAAGAACCGGTGTCACCAAACGTGTTTTCGACTCACGGTTTCAGTTTTAATGACGTTTAAACACTCCGATAA
>LBNU01008860.1:52047-79847 GCA_014162995.1 Artemisia annua
TCATAATGACATTCCCTTCTGGATCTCGTTGTTCAGTTTCAGTTTGAGTCAATGTTGTGGAAGGAGGAATCAATGTGCTGCTTGAGCCACCCTCTTGAGCCTGTAGATCGAGCGGTTGTTGATGAGGCTGGGGATGACGGAGATTGAGGAGTGCAGCTTCTCTCAGTTCTTTCAGATGATGTTTCTCTTCTGCTCTGGGATCGACAATAATGCTTTTCAGTTTATGTTTGTCAACCAGTGGTTCATCAGCCGGTTCATCTTCTGCTTCTTCATCATGAGTTCCACCACTAGGTTCATTGATGGTAATCCTTTTGATTTTCCTTTGTTCCTTATGAAGATCTTCCTTTGCTTATCTGCTTTGCAATTCAAGTCCGGGAAACTCCTCTTCATCATCTCCTGCTTTTGTTCTTCTTTCAAAAATCTTCCTCATCATCTGACTCAGTTCCAAACTCAGATTCAGACTCTGAGGATGAAGACAATGGTTCATCTTGAAAGATTTGCTTTGGTTTGTTCTTCTTACGAGGTTTAGTAGCAGGCTTTGGTGGAGACTTTGTTTGTCGTGAGGTTGTGGTACTGCTTGTGGTTCCAGTCTTGCCACCTCTCCTGCTAGGAGTCTGAATTTTGACGATTGGTTTATCTTCATCACCAGTGTATCCTACATTCCCAGCTTGAAAGGCTTTGTCGTAGATTTTGTAATTATGTGTTTTACGAATCTCGTCATCTAGGAAGTAGTATGGAATTCTCATTCCCTTGGTCCTTGTTGTGAACTTGATGGTTTTGACAAAAGAGATCTTGTAATCTTTATTGTATATATCTTTAGGTTCTGTAGGATCATGCATTCTCTTGAGGTAGTCAGGTGTTTTGTCGCAGAAGTGTTAAATCAGCATCGTTGTGAACCTAACGAACGGGATCACATTCCTTTCACGATCGGTTTGGATGTGATGGATCATGTCGCTCATTATCGAACTAGCAAAGTTGATTGGTTGGGTGCTCATCATCCCCCAAAATACTTGCTGATGCTCTAGTCGTGGATGTTCGTGACCACTTTTCCTGCCTGAAATGGATCTAACAATCAACATGTAGAAGGTTCTGCATGGTTGTGGTAGATATTTGACATTGAATCTGGACAGTCTGATAAGTGGTAGTTCGTCTTGACAATCATATCCTAGATCAATGAGATAATCTAGAATTTCAAGTTCGGNGTTCGTGACCACTTTTCCTGCCTGAAATGGATCTAACAATCAACATGTAGAAGGTTCTGCATGGTTGTGGTAGATATTTGACATTGAATCTGGACAGTCTGATAAGTGGTAGTTCGTCTTGACAATCATATCCTAGATCAATGAGATAATCTAGAATTTCAAGTTCGGTTAACATAGGACATAATTCTTTTGGTGTAGGAAGCATGAGAATAGTTCGAAGAACATCCTGGTCCACGGTGTATTCTTGACGATCTAGTTTGATGGTGAATGATTCATCGTCCAAGTTTGCTTGAGCTGTGTGCCAGAACTGATGAATATAGAAGATAGGAACTGACGTTGACTTATTAAGCATTGACTTGCAGGGATGAGCCAGTAGAATGTCTTTAACAATCTTGCACGAATCTTCAGGAATCTGAAGTTTGTTGAAGTCAATTTGTGGATTGTTTTGGCCAATGGTGATGTTGTAGTTAGCTGGGACAACCTCTCCGAGTGCAAGTAATGGAAGTGTTTTTTCGGGGAAATTTTCGGTGTGTTCAGCCATTGTATTCTGTGAATGTGTCATCATGAAATCAAACATCCAAATTTGTTAGTCATTAGTTCACTGATGAGACGAAAGGTGTTACGCTTTTAGGGGGTCATTTAAGCCCTAATTCGTATAAATATGATCAAATATTGCCCTAAATCGTTCCTTTTGTCATTTTAGATACTTTTGAGAGGAATTCTGGAAAACATACACATTTGGATGTTTTTGGAGATAAAAGTGAAGAAAACGACAAAGTCTCAAAAGATGAAGATTTACAACCTGACGGCGTCAGAAGTCACAAGGTGACGCCGTCAGAAAGCCTTGACAAAAGAGTGGAATCCAATTTTCAAATGACGGGCCAGAAAGATTTTGGGATTTAACACCTGACGCCGTCAGGTGATAGAAGATGTAGGCCGTCAGGAGTTAATTTAAAGAGTGACGGCCCAGAAGGAAATAAAGGGTGACGGCGTCAGAAGTGGATCTAGGCCATCCGAGAAACCTAATGGCGGCGAGCTGACGCCGTCAGACCCTATAACCTGACGCCGTCAGAGTGTAAAATCTATATATAGTTTTCTAATTTTCATTCATTATGTGTGGAACTTTGTGTAGAACTTTTAGGGCAAACACTAAAGACGAATTTTCTGTGACTTTTAGGGTTTCCAACCCTTGGAACCCTAGTGCTTAATTAAAGATAAGTCTTCACTTTAATTCAATCAATATGTCTATGTGTTGGTTGTCTATCTATCTTGCTTATCTTTCAATTAACATGAGTATCTAAATTCTCTAGTGTTTGCTTAGATCTAATGAAACCTAACTATTAATTATTGGTTGATTGGTGTGTGTTGTTTTTTGTTGGGATGATTGTTTCATCGATGTTAGGCTCAAGAAAACTGCCCAACCTCCTTTATGGTAACGTGCTTGAACGTCTTGGAAAACATGTAGTCGAGGCATACTAGGCTATTAAGGTAGTATTTAACGCATGAGCCACTGTTTACAACCCCTATGGTTGTGCCGTGCATGGCATAGGGTGAGATAAGAGCTCATAGAATTGGAGAGATATGTATGCCACTCCATGAGTTATTAAGAATACACCATTCATCCACACAAGTAACATACATATCAATTAACCGGTAAAAGATAGTTAGGGAGTAATGAAATCTAAGTAAACACAATTTTCTCCATATTGTTTTCACAACCACAATAGTTTAGATATTTATTCATTTTAAGAAAATGAAAATTATTATTTTTGGCTTTTTATTTTTATTTAAGAATTAAAAACTAATTTTGTATTTTTGTTTAATAAAAGAAAATTAAACTATTTAGCAAATAAAAGATTTAATCTACCAATATAATTTTTAAAAATCTTACTGAACTAAAAACAAATTTTAAAAATAAAAATGAAAATTATTTTTGTCTTTTTATGATTTAATTTGAATTAAAAAGGACTTAAAAATAAAGAAAAATAGAAAAGAAATAGCAAAATTAATCAAATAATTCAAGGAGTACCTTTGAGAATTGGAGGATCCTTTGAAGATGAATGTGGAGATGTGTTGATAAGTTGGTCAGTGTCAAAGAATTCTTCGTCTTGTTGTTCATTACTAAACAATCTTTCAGTCTCCTCACTTGCTTTCTTCTTCAGTTCTTCTTCTCTTTGTACCTGATCAAGGAACTCAGGTGTGATGAACTCAGAAGGCTCATTCTCCTTTTGCAAGTCTACAACATCTTCCTTGGTAGCTTCTTTCATAATGACATTCCCTTCTGGATCTCGTTGTTCAGTTTCAGTTTAGTCAATGTTGTGAAAGGAGGAATCAATGTGCTGCTTGAGCCACCCTCTTGAGCCTGTAGATCGAGCGGTTGTTGATGAGGCTGGGGATGATGGAGATTGAGGAGTGCAGCTTCTCTCATTTCTTTCAGATGCTGCTTCTCTTCTGCTCTGGGATCGACAATAATGCTTTTCAGTTTACGTTTGTCGACCAGTGGTTCATCAACCGGTTCATCTTCTTCTTTTTCATCATGAGTACCACCACTAGGTTCATTGATGGTGATCCCTGTACTTTTCCTTTGTTCCTTGTGAAGAGTTTCCTTGCTTATCTGCTTTGCCAATTCAAGTCCGGGAAACTCCTCTTCATCATCTCCTGCCTTTGTTCTTCTTTCAAAATCTTCCTCATCATCTGACTCAGTTCCAAACTCAGATTCAGACTCTGAAGATGAAGACAATGGTTCATCTTGAGCGATTTGCTTCGGTGTGATCTTCTTAAGAGGTTTAGTAGCAGGCTTTGGTGGAGACTTTGTTTGTTGTGAGGTTGTGGTACTGCTTGTGGTTCCAGTCTTGCCACCTCTCCTGCTACGAGTCTGAATTTTGACGATTGGTTCGTCTTCATCACCAGTGTATCCTACATTCCCAGCTTGAAAGGCTTTGTCGTAGATTTTGTAATTATGTGTTTTACGAATCTCATCATCTAGGAAGTAGTCTGGAATTCTCATTCCCTTGGTCCTTGTTGTGAACTTGATGGTTTTGACAAAAGAGATCTTGTAATCTTTGTTGTATATATCTTTAGGTTCTGTAGGATCATGCATTCTCTTGAGGTAGTTAGGTGTTTTGTCGCAGAAGTATTCAATCAGCATCTTTGTGAACCTAACGAACGGGATCACATTCCTTTCACGATCGGTTTGGATGTGATGGATCATGTCGCTCATTATCGAACTAGCAAAGTTGATTGGTTGCATGCTCATCATCCCCCAAAATACTTGCAGATGCTCTAGTCGTGGATGTTTGTGACCACTTTTTCTGCCTGAAATGGATCTGACAATCAACATGTAGAAGGTTCTCCATGGTTGTGGTAGATATTTGACATTGAATCTGGACATTCTGATAAGTGGTAGTTCGTCTTGAACATCATATCCTAGATCAATGAGATAATCTAGAATTTCAAGTTCGGTTAACATAGGACAAAATTCTTTTGGTGTAGGAAGCATGAGAATAGTTTGAAGAACATCCTGGTCCACGGTGTATTCTTGACGATCTAGTTTGATAGTGAAGGATTCATCGTCCAAGTTTGCTTGAGCTGTGTGCCAGAACTGATGAATATAGAAGATAGGAACTGACGTTGAGTTAATAAGCATGGACTTGCAGGGATGAGCCAGTAGAATGTCTTTAACAATCTTGCACGAATATTTAGGAATCCGAAGTTTGTTGAAGTCAATTCGTGGATTGTTTTGGCCAATGGTGATGTTGTAGTTAGCTGGGACAACCTCTCCGAGTGCAAGTAACGGAAGAGTTTGTTCGGGGACATTTTTGGTGTGTTCAGCCATTGTATTCTGTAAATGTATCATCATGAAATCAAACATCCAAATTTGTTAGTCATTAATTCACGTTCAAGTTTGACATTCATAGACATATAAGTTACATGTTGCAATTAACACGTGAGATGTGGATGTATTAGCAGTTTAACACGTATATTAACCAAGACATAGTGTTCACACATTCATAATACATAGCATTATAAGTCATGTCTTAGAAATACATATATATCAAGAACACACATCCACAAGTTAATAATACATGGTTACAACACAACCAATACACAAATTCATGAGTATTCATCCGTTAGACAAGTTTTCGAAAAGATTATAACAAAAGAAAATTCTTAAAAATTGTTTAAGTGTGATCTCGAAAACATAGCCGCCTGTGTTCTCGATAATCTTCATTAAGTGTGTTCTCGATAACTTTCAATAATGAAAGTTCTCGAAAACTTTCAATAACGAAGGTTCTCGATAATTCTCAAAAATGAAAGTTCTCGATAACATTATCATCAAAGGTTTTCAAAAAAACTCCAATGAGTGATCTCGATAAAACATGTTTACATGTTCTCGATAACCCAGGGATCTCGATAACTTTATCAAGAGATCTCGATAATTTATCAGGATTTCTCGATAACAAAGTTATAGAGAGATCTCGATAATTTATCAAGAGATCTCAATAAAATTCTCAAGGATCTCGATACTTCAGTGTTTTCAAAAAATTCTTATACAAGAATTTTCAAGATCATTTGTGGACATACGTTTTGATTGTAAAGATGATCCTTGATGAATACTTGATGAAAATGAGTTCATACAAATAGTTAGAATCACATAAGTACACATTTAAACCAGTTTTCGAAAAGCTATGAAACCCCAAATTATCTAGAACACGTAATTCGAGCAAACATGTTGTAAATCCTATGAAATATATCAATAAACACTCATAGAAACACATACTAATCACTTTATTGAACTCAAAAACACATACACGGAAATACCCAATTCGAACAAAAGCCCTAATTTTCTAAATCATGCGAACGTGATGATATGAAGCAATTAACTAGCATAGACATGATAAACATACTTAAACAAACATAACCCACCATAAAAATCACACAAAACAACACTCAAACAAAAATACCCAATTCATATAAAACCTAATATCGAAATCAGATCAAACATGTTTTTTGTAATGATTATTTGTTTGTAACACGATTAATACATGTCTAGGAACAAAAGCCCTATGATTAATCAAACAAAAAAACCCATGTATACAGTTTATACGAATTATACGAAACCCTAGATCTAGAAAACGAAATTGCGTGAAATCTAGCCATCAGATTTTGACAAAAGAGATCTTGTAATCTTTGTTGTATATATCTTTAGGTTCTGTAGGATCATGCATTCTCTTGAGGTAGTCAGGTGTTTTGTCGCAGAAGTATTCAATCAGCATCTTTGTGAACCTAACGAACGGGATCACATTCCTTTCACGATCGGTTTGGATGTGATGGATCATGTCGCTCATTATCGAACTAGCAAAGTTGATTGGTTGCATGCTCATCATCCCCCAAAATACATGCAGATGCTCTAGTCGTGGATGTTCGTGACCACTTTTCCTGCCTGAAATGGATCTGAAAATCAACATGTAGAAGGTTCTCCATGGTTGTGGTAGATATTTGACGTTGAATCTGGACAGTCTGATAAGTGGTAGTTCATCTTGAACATCATATCCTAGATCAATGAGATAATCTAGAATTTCAAGTTCGGTTAACATAGGACAGAATTCTTTTGGTGTAGGAAGCATGAGAACAGTTCGAAGAACATCCTGGTCCACGGTGTATTCTTGACGATCTAGTTTGAAGGTGAAGGATTCATCGTCCAAGTTTGCTTGAGCTGTGTGCCAGAACTGATGAATATAGAAGATAGGAACTGACGTTGACTTAGTAAGCATGGACTTGCAGGGATGAGCCAGTAGAATGTCTTTAACAATCTTGCACGAATCTTCAGGAATCCGAAGTTTGTTGAAGTCAATTCGTGGATTGTTTTGGCCAATGGTGATGTTGTAGTTAGCTGGGACATCCTCTCCGAGTGCAAGTAACGGAAGAGTTTGTTCGGGGACATTTTCGGTGTGTTCAGCCATTGTATTCTGTAAATGTATCATCATGAAATCAAACATCCAAATTTGTTAGTCATTAGTTCACGTTCAAGTTTCACATTCATAGACATACAAGTTACATGTTGCAATTAACACGTGAGATGTTGTTGTATTAGCAGTTTAACACGTATATTAACCAAGACATAGGGTTCACACATTCATAACACATAGCATTATAAATCATGTCTTAGAAATACATATATATCAAGAACACACATCCACAAGTAAATAATACATGGTTACAACACAACCAATACACAAATTCATGAGTATTCATCCGTTGGACAAGTTTTCGAAAAGATTACAACAAATGAGAATTCTAAAAAATTCTTTAAGTGTGATCTCGAAAACATGGTCGCATGTGTTCTCGATAACCTTCATTAAGTGTGTTCTCGATAACTTTGAGCACCATGTTCTCGATAACTTTCAATAGTGAGAGTTCTCGAAAACTTTCAATAATGAAGGTTCTCGATAATTCTCAATAATGAAGGTTCTCGATAACATAAACATCCAAGGTTTTCGAAAAAAAACTCCAATGAGTGATCTCGATAAAACATGTTTACATGTTCTCGATAACCCAGGGATCTCGATAACTTTATCAAGAGATCTCGATAATTTATCAGGATTTCTCGATAACAAAGTTATAGAGAGATCTCGATAATTTATCAAGAGATCTTGATAAAATTCTCAAGGATCTCGATACTTCAGTGTTTTCGAAAAATTCTTATACAAGAATTTTCGAGATCATTTGTGGACATACGTTTTGATTGTAAAGATGATCCTTGATGAATACCTGATGAAAATGAGTTCATACAAATAGTTAGAATCACATAAGTACACATTTAAACCAGTTTTCGAAAAGCTATGAAACCCCAAATTATCTAGAACACGTAATTCAAGCAAACATGTTGTAAATCCTATGAAATATATCAATGAACACTCATAGAAACACATACTAATCACTTAATTGAACTCAAGAACACATACACGGAAATCATGCGTACGTGATGATATGAAGCAATTACCTAGCATAGACATGATAAACATACTTAAACAAACATAACCCACCATAAAAATCACACAAAACAACACTCAAACAAAAATACCCAATTCGTACATAAACCCGAATATCAAAATCAGATCAAACATGTTTTTTGTAATGATTATTTGTTTGTAACACGATTACTACATGTCTAGGAACAAAAGCCCTATGATTAATCAAACAAAAAAACCATGTATACAGTTTATACGAATTATACGAAACCCTAGATATAGAAAACGAAATTGCGTGAAATCTAGCCATCAAAAACTGAATTGGTTAAAAACCATGTCTTAGATTAGGCCAAAGATTATATAAACACTTACAGTTTGATGAATTAAAGCACGGATTAGAACTTTGGATTTGGGCCGTTTGATACAATAAGAGGGTGTTTGTTTTTCATTTTTGTGTTAAGAAGAAAAAAAGGACGGGGGGGGGGGGGGTGTTTGTTTTGAGAAAGAATTTTAAAACTTTTAAACTTTGGCAAAACTGGTCCCTTGACTACAAAACATACTTTATAAGTCCTAAACTTTGATCTTAAACGTTATAAAGTAACGACCGTTAGCAACAAAAACATTCTAGGCTAAAGGAAATTCATGAAATATTAAATTTAACGTAACGAGGGAAAACCCGTGAAGTTCCACCATTATTATTGACAACATCATCTTTTAGAAATATGCAAGTACACATGTTTGAACAAGATTTTTAAATTTTGAAGAACATTTTCTCCCCCTCAACACTTGGTGATAATATTGAGAAATTTTTGATAAACCGAAGTGTTGATAGAGGTAGTGTACTTGCTTTTGAAGAACGAGAGAAAAAATAAAACATAAAAATGTAAAGTCTTTTTGGTGTTTTTGAAGATTTTTTGATTTTGTCTTTTGTTTTTGATAAATATTTACAAAAATGGTTTTGGTATTTGACTCAGTTAAATTGTTTTCAAGAAAAGATTTTAAATCATCTGGAGTCAAACACCGCATACCAATCCGGTGGACTAGTTCAGCAAACCTTGATGGAGGTAAGGTTTCATGAACAAGTCAGCCAGTTGGTATTCAGTACCCACAAAGTATAACTCAATTGTACCCTTTTCAACATGCTCCTTGATGAAGTGATAACGGAGATCAATGTGGTTAGACTTTGAATGCAGAACCGTGTTGCATGAGATTGCTATCGCACTTTTCGAGTCACAGTACATCGGAATTTTGTTGAATAAGTAACCGTAGTCCATTAGCTGCATCCAAATGACTTGAGCACAACAAGCAGACATGGCTACATATTCAGCTTCCGTAGATGATAATGAAGTGCAATCTTGCTTCTTCGATTGCCAAGACACAAGTTTATCTCCAAGAAACTGCAAACCACCAGAAGTACTTTTGCGTGTGTCTACGCACTCTGCATGATCAGCATCTGAAAAGGCTATTAGTTCAAAACNATTCAGCTTCCGTAGATGATAATGAAGTGCAATCTTGCTTCTTCGATTGCCAAGACACAAGTTTATCTCCAAGAAACTGCAAACCACCAGAAGTACTTTTGCGTGTGTCTACGCACTCTGCATGATCAGCATCTGAAAAGGCTATTAGTTCAAAACCAGAATCCTTCGGATACCAGATCCCCATGTTAATGGTTCCCTTTATGTATCGAAGGATTCGTTTAGCCTCATTGAGGTGACGTTCAGTAGGACAGGACTGATAACGAGAGCACATAAATACAGCAAATACAATGTCTGGTCTGTTAGCGGTTAGATACATGAGTGACCTAATAATAATGCGGTATTTTGTGGGGTCAACAGGTTTCCCATGTAAATCCTCATCTAGCTTAGTTATGTTGGCCATTGGGGTATTATAAGTATCACAACTGGTCATGCCATGTTTCTTTATAATCTCAAGAGCATATTTGGACTGACTAAGGAAGATCCCACGGGGTGACTGATGAACTTGTAATCCTAAGAAGAATGTAAGTTCACCCATCATAGACATTTCAAAATTTTGTTTCATTAGTTTTGCAAAAGTGTTTGAGTACTTTTTATGTGTAGAAGCAAAAATAATGTCATCAACGTATATTTGCACAATTAAAACGTCATTCCCGTGTTTTTGGATAAACAAAGTTGGATCTATTAAACCTTTAGTAAAATCATTAGCAAGCAAGAAAGTAGTAAGTTTATCGTACCATGCCCTTGGGGCTTGTTTGAGACCGTAAAGAGCTTTCTTAAGTCTGTAGACATGATTAGGATGCTCTGGGTCGACGAATCCCTCTGGCTGACTAACATAGACCACTTCACGTAACTCACCATTTAGAAATGCCGTTTTCACATCCATTTGATAAACAACCATGTTTTTGTGAACAGCGTATGCTAGAAAAATGCGAACTGCTTCAAGTCTAGCCACTGGTGCAAAAGATTCCTCAAAATCAATTCTTCTTCCTGAGAATATCCTTTCGCAACCAATCAGGATTTGTTACGAATAACTGTGCCATCTGCGTCCAACTTGTTTTTCCAAATCCATTTCAGCCCAATGAACATAAACTCCATCTGGTCGTTCAACTAATTCCCACACTTCGAGGCGTTTGAATTGGTTGAATTCCTCTTGCATTGATTCAATCCAGTTGTCATATGTGAGTGCTTGTTTAATGTTTTTGGGTTCAGCTTGACAAACTGTGAGTGCATAAATGCAATGTTCACCATCGGAGTGAAGTCGTTGTCTTGTCATAACTAGAGCTGAAGGATGTCCAATGATGTTGATTAAGGGATGATCTTTAGTCCACTGATGAGTTGAAGGGTGAGGGTTATGGAACTGCTGCATATTAAGTGGTTCCAAATTGCGTGTTGACGACTCTGCAATATCTTCAAGGTTTGGAGTCGGAGCAAATGGATTAAACAGTGCATTTGGATCATAGGCAGCAGGTTCAGGTACTGTTTGTTGGTTCAGATCTTCAGCTGTATTGTCTGTATTGGAATCGGTTTGTTCAGCAAACGGATTGAAAAACTCATTTGAAGGTGCACTGTTGTCTACATTGGTTGTTGTAGGAGCAGGTGTATCAGGTATTGGAATATTTTCAGGTTGAGCAGCGGAACTAGTGGATACATCTGGTGCACTTTGATCAAAAGTATCATCAAACAACGGTGCGAACAAGGTTTCCAATTCTTTGCGGGTTAGTGACAATGGTTCAGTTGAAGAATCTGGGAAGTTAAGACGGTTTGATGCGGGTCCTAAGCTGTTGTGCTCAGAAGCCATTTCAGAAAGTTCATTGAAATTAGCATGAATAGTCTCTTGAATTTCCCTAGTGCGATGGTTGTAGATTCGAAAAACTTTGGAGTTCTCACAATATCCAATGAAGATCCCAATATCGGGTTTAGCTTTGAGCTTACCAAAATCATCACGATCATTATGTGGGTAGCAGAGAGCAACGAATACATGAAAGTGTTGAATATTTGGTTTGCGTTTGTGAACAAGTTCATAAGGGGTTTTGTTGTGGCGTTTGGTGATCATACAGCGATTTTGAGTATAACATGCGGTTGATACGGCTTCAGCCCATAAGTAATCTGGTAATTGAGCGTTAATGAGCATCGTTCTTGCAGCTTCCACTAATGTTCTGTTGCGTCTTTCGACAACCCCATTCTGTTCTGGACTTCTAGCAATAGACGTTTGATGTTCAATTCCCACCTTGTCAAAATAATCACGAAGAGTTTGATTCTTGAATTCAGTTCCATTATCCGTTCTGACTGTTCTGACTATGTTCTGAAATTGAACCTGAATTTTGGTGAGAAAGGTGATGATTGATAAGACGAAACGTGTACCGTTTTTGAGGGGTCATTTAAGCCCGGATTCGTATTTATTTGATCAAATATTGCCCTAAATCGTTCCTTTTGTCATTTTAGGTACTTTGGAGAAGAAATATGAAAAAGGAAGCATTTTGGACGTTTTTGAAGCATAAAAGTGAAGAAAACAACAAAGTCTCCAAATTATCATTATTATCAATTGCTCTTCATTGATTATGTGTTGCTAATTCACATTGTGTCTACTTATGATTGTGTGAAACTTGTATATAATTAATTAGATCTTATTGATTCCTTGTTGATGTATGTGTCTATCGTCATCAATAAAAGTGTGACACTTCAATAGATCAAATTGGTTTAGCTTATAATTCTTGTTTCCTATTGTCTCTTGTTTTAGTTGAATGATATCGATGTTAGGCTTAAGAAAACTGGCCAACCTCCTATATGGTAACGTGCTTGAACGTCTTAAGAAACATGAACCAAGGTGTACTAAGGTTATTTGATTGTATTTAATGCATGAGCGAATTCTAGTGAGCTCATGTTAAGAGCTTCTTAGCCGGCTCGACATAGGAGTGAAGTAGGAGCTTATAGAGTTGGGGAAGTCCGTACACACCCCCACGACCGTTATTAAGGAATACAATCCGTCATCTACGCAATTAATACACACGAATCAGTTGGTAAAAGATAGTTAGGGAGTAAGGAAATCTAAGTAAGCACACTTCTCTCCATATAGTTTTCACAAACATTTACTTTCTTGTTATTTTATTTTATTTGCATTAGTAGTTATTTGAGTTAGTTGACTAGCAACTAATTCCGCCCACTCCTTCAAACCCGAGATTTTTACTTGCTTTCCTAAAAATAATAAAATACAAAAAGAATCTTCCCTCACCCCTAGACCTATTAGAGTAGCTTTTCAATCCTAATGACACTATTCCCGCAGAGAACGATCAATCCCCCGGTACTTGCCACTACACTATACTACATCGGTCAGGTACACTGCCTGGTGGGGATTGCAAGCTTCTCAAGATCCCTTGAGAAGTAAAACCCTAGTGCGTGGTCGCAATCCCGCGCAGCTAAGTTTTTGGCGCTGCTGCCCGGGAATAGTTATTGTTTAGGTTGAATTTTTATTTTATTAGGTCTACTCGCTAGATTCCTTTCTAGTGAGATTTTTATTTTATTTTTCTAGGTTTTTCTTTAGTCTATCTTATTTCTTTGTGTTTTTGTTCGTAACCATTACCATCCGCCAACATGGAAGGTGGTAATATCCTTGATCCCAACAACTCACCACCACAACAACCACCCCAACAAAACCAACCTCCTAGAGCCCGTGCTTTAGGAGAGTACTCCCGTCCTAGCCACCAAGGCTATCGAAACACCATTGAGCGCACCCAAGTAGCCAATTTGTCTCCCTTGCGATCCGACACCATCCGGTTGGTGCAAAGCGGATGTGCATTCCATGGACTTCGTTCCGAAGATCCTAATCAACACCTCAAGGACTTTCTTAAGATCGTAGATTCCATAGACCTTGATGTTGAAACTCGAGAGACGACCCGACTGCGTCTCTTTCAATTCTCTCTGCGTGACTATGCTAGTCAGTGGCTAGAGCATCTACCCGCAGGATCCATCACCTCTTGGGATGATCTCACAACTCGTTTCCTTGCTCAGTTTTTCCCACCGGGAAGAACTACCAAGCTTAGGAAGGACATCTTGATGTTTGTACAACGTCAAGGCGAAACCCTCTATGGGGCATGGATTCGATTCAAGGACTTACTCCGAAGAGTCCCTCATCATGGCATAAATCTCTGGCTTCAAATTCAAATCTTTTATGACCATGTTGACTACCACACCAAGCGTGCCATCGATCGAGCCGCCGGAGGCAGATTGCGTGATAGAAACGCCAAGGAATCATGGGAAATCATTGATGAGCTCGCATCCGATGATGATGAATTGTGGCAAATTTCCCATGACATAGACTCGGCAGTCAACGCACAGTCATCGCCCGATAAAGCCAATCAAATCACCGAGGAAAGCGTTAGTGAACTTGAGAAGAGGGTTGAATATCTTATGGAGAAACAAAATAAACCTTTAAGTCCGCAACGAGCAACAGTCAACTCGGTCTCAAGCATTAAGCAAATACCATTGTCCGAATCACCTCTTAGGGAAATACTAAATCCTTCCATAAGCATGCTCAACCCAATTCACCTCCTCAGGAACTTAGTCCAACATTTGAAGCTCGGATGAGAGAATATATGTCAAAACACTCCGAACGATTGGCAAAATTTGAGGAAGCCGTTTACAAACAAAAGGAGGAGATAGAGGAAAAGATGGCGGAGATGATGAACCTATTGACAGAATACACAAAAACAAAAGCTCCTGAAAAAGTGTTGGTGCGAAATGACAACGATGCCCCCAACAACAAATTTGTCAATGCCATCTCTGTTGTCCATGGGAGCGAAAATAAAGAAAGAGCGAGATTGATAAGTGTGGAAGTTAATAAAATTGACCTCGTCCCACTCGACGATGGAAACACTAATGCCTGCAAATGCGGATCAGAAAACGAAAAGGAGGCACCCTCTAATGAGCGCTAAACGGTGGAACCGCCAAAATCGCAACAAGTGAGGCATTACCTGAAGCACGAAATAAACAAGGAGACGATAACCGATTGGGTGAGAAATTATCGACGTACTCATCTACCCAATAAGGAGTCGAAGAAGACGAAACCGGATGATGAATCTGACACATTACCCGGAGGACAATTGTATGAGAGCCTCATGAGACATAAATTAGTCACAAAGCAAGAATTCTACGGGGTCTTCGAAATACCATGCAGCATTGGAAAACTCAAGTATCTGGATGCGGTAGCTGACCAAGGTTCCGATGTAAACTTGATGCCGTTATCCGTTTATGATCGGTTAACCAATGAACTGCCATCCATCACCCGTACTAAACTTTCCTTTGCAAGACATTCTTATGAGTACCCGTTAGGAATTGCAGAAGATGTGTTGGTTAACGTTGCTGGATTTATGTATCCGGTCGACTTCATGATCATTGAAAGAGATGATACGAATATGCCAATAATTCTTGGGGCACCATTTCTCGCTACTACTAGGGCACAAATCGATTATGAAAGTAATACTATCCAAATTAAAAAGGGGAACAAAACAATAAGCTTCCCAACGATTCCACGATATATAAGAGAAGCTACTCTACGGAAGAAGATGGAAGCGGACCCCAGTATACTCCGTGGTAATGTTCGAGAGAAGATCCTTGCATGGGAGGCAAGGATTAAGAATTACAAGGAAAATGAGATAGGAGAAGGTAAGGATGAAAAGGAGAATTTTGTGGGGGTTGATGAGCAGGCCAATAACCCCGTAAAGTTTGCAAAAGGGGACTTGGTGCTCCTAAGACATTCAGAAACAAAGCACCTTCCGATGAACCAAGTCCCTGGTGGTACGGAACATTCACAATTAAAAGCCTACATCAAGATGGGGTAGTGAGCTTGATCAGCAATGGAGGAGGTGAAGTGACTACGAATACTGAACGATTGAGACATTACCATCCTGATAACAAGGATTATATCTATCAGGGATACATCATAATGCGAGATGGAGTCACGTAATAGAGCCCAACCTTGAGTCTAGCTACAAGACTCGTTAATAAAGAAAAGCGCTTCTTGGGAGGCAACCCAAGCTTGATTTGCTTTATTTGTTTTGTTTGTTTGTTTGTTTTTATTTCCGTGTGTATGTTTTATTTTTTTTGTTATTGATTCATGTCTCTAAATTGTGAAAATGCTTTATTTTGTTTTTAACTTCGTCTTAAATACATATAAAGGTATTTTGCAAAAGATAAGTGTAAGGGAAATCCAAATCGGTTTATAAGAACAAATAAACATGAATCATAACAATATTAAATTGACATACATATTAGTAATTGTTTGAGTCAAATGCTTGTATCGAGTGATAATGATATTTTGCAGGATTTCCAGGAATTAAGAATTGAGTTATTCCAGAAATTTTCCGGAAACCTAACATGAAAAATCTGTCAGATCACTTCTGACAGCGTCAAGCTCCAGGCTGACGCCGTCAAGCTCAGTTTTCTGGAATTTTTGAAAGTTTTGTTTTTTCTTCCGGAATCATAAAATGCTTTATAAAATCTCTAACTTATAAACTCCAGGAATCTGCAAAATATTCATTCCACAAGCATTATATCCTTATACAGATTTATCCCGCCGATGTTATGCAGGTTTTCTTGTTTGTTTCCTCAGGTTTAATAGGTTATTTTGGACAAGAAGATGATTTATATTTCGGAAGGGAAGCTTTGAACGTTCATTTTCTTGGAAGAAGATCTAACCATGTTACCACTTTATGTACCAAGCGAATCAGGGGAGTATTTGATTTCTCAATATGGCGTCCAACCACCGTTAAGGCAATCCGTAGTTTCTTTTATTTAACGCACTAGGCTATATCCAAGTTTCCTTTGTATTTGATAAGGCGAAAAGTGTATGTTAGGTCACCATATTGTAAACACAAGTATAGATTTGATAGAAATGAGATGAGAAATAGAGTTTGGTTGATTAGATCAAATATGAAGAATGAAAGTGCAAGAGTTTCCTTATGTAAATGAAATAACCAACAAGAGAAAGGGTTTACATGATGTCCTATTTATAGGAGAGGAGCTAGGGCAACATCCCTTCTCCTTCCTTTCTCTTAAACGTATGGGCCTAAAGCCCATTGGACGAGTATTGGACTCATCCTTAAACATTACAAGATTAATTAACTTAGCAACCTATTACAAATGTTGAAATAACCGAGACTTGACTTAAACGTTGAAAACTTAGGTTCTAACAATCTCCCCCTAAGGATCGGTTGTTGAAGAAGTGATGTTAGTCACGGTCATTTGAGGTTGCTTGACGTCTTCTGTCTTTGCACTTTAGTTGTAGCATTCATAGCTTTGGACGTCTTCAAAAATGATTATGTAGAAATGATTCATCGTTCTTAGTTCTTAACAATCTCCCCCAGATAGAATGGGTGTTCATTGTTCTTTGTTGTTGATGAGATAGTGATCAATCTGATGTGGTAATCTGCCATTCGTCACATTCTTTGACTCCAGTGGATCTGCATCATTCCGACATGCTCATACATCTTTGACGGTTGAAACTTTCATAAGTGAGGAGCTCTCTTTTCATATGTGAAGATTCTTTGTGTAGACGTAGAATCCTTCTTTAGACGGTGTGTTGCTTAAGATCGTTTGTCTTTATCACTTTGTAGATTCTTTTGACATGGAATCTATCTTTGACATTCATGTTGCTTCGATCTTTCATGAGAGCTTTCATTTTGTTGAGATGTAAGTATGAGCATGTGGAAGCCGGTGTTCAGGATGGTTGTTGTACCTGAAATGAAACAGTTAGCAATAAAACATCCGGTACTTACAGGTTTGGAGTTAGAATTCGTCAACAGCATAGTGTGAAGACTCCTTCTAATCCTTACCAAGGCCGTTCCTAATCGGATACCCCCTAGAGGGCTTACACAGACATGCATACGCACACCCACGATTAGGTGAGTCGCTGGAGATCACCCCACGACTGTAGACCGTTTGAAACCATCGAACACACTAAGCGTAATCCACAAGGAATCACCGAAGTGACCTGCTGTCAGGGCTGTTTGATGTTGACCCTGGCAGGATTTCCGTTCAATCATTCGAGAAATACCTAAGTAAATCCCTCATAAACGTTCAAGGCAGATTGCTAAGATCTGCGAAGGACTCGATAATTTACACTTAGTGTCCAATGATGCAAGACACTTAGTGTAGAAGATTTTTGTGTTCCTAAGAGATCTTTTATGTTATCTCGTGGCTCTAGACTCGATAAGTGCACATTTGGTTTCCTATGCGGAGGCATGGAGCAGAGGGCCTCCTGTTTCAATATCAACCATCTCTAATAGACGATCGATAGATTACACTGGTTCCCCGTGAGAATGAAACAAACATCTTTTGAGAGATGTATGAGTGGCTAAGAAGGTTTAGGTGCATTGCGTCACTGGGTCCATGACGTCTTTTATCTTCAATACCGGTGTCGCCTTAGCCACGACCAGTAGCATATGAATTGAACCCGGTGTCTGACCTATGGTTTATAACATGGAGGGCTATTTCTTTTCACCCTTTTCATTCATTTTCTTTTTAATTCTTCAACCCTTTCTTTCTCCTTTCATTCTTTTCTCCTTTTGTTATATCATACCTAAGGACTTCTAATTACTAACTATTGGTGATGTCCTTGGGTAGATCCCTCCGGTTTAGGCGGATCATAGGACGGTTTTTCCTATCCTTAGTCACCTTGTAACTCCATAACTATCCTATTGATTCCTTTAAACGAAATCATTGAAAATCTCTCAACGTGTGTAAGAGTGTAAAACTTTTTGTTAACACTTTGAGGTTTTGGATTATATATGAAATACTCCCCCTCAACATATGCTCATGATTATTTTCAGAAATTTGCATATGCGGAAAGAGTTGGCACTTTTTGAATTGATCCACTCTTAATAGTCATGTACCCGAGGGACACGTTTACGTTGCTTAGTTAAAGGGATGCATTATCAGCTTTTAGGTGATAACTAGCCCTAATAACTAACTTGATGTTGTTAACATTCCTAAAAGGAAGTTAGACCCGTCAAAGTAAACAACTAGAAAGAGTTTCTCGAAATGGTACTTTCAAATCGGATAAATCCTTTCGAATTCAGACATTTGTTGTTTTGTCAATTTGTGGGTCAATTATGAGTCGAGCTCGTACGAGATAAGACCTTTTGACATCATATTTTAATCACTTTCTTTTTCTCCCCCTCAAAAATAGCATATCAAATGTTGTTTTTGTAGATGGTTTTGATTAAAATATGCCTTTTTGAGTCTTATGGGGAGAGATCAACAATATTTGAAGATAAAGAACGATGTTTTGTTTCAAGTACTCCCCCTCAACAAGTGATTACTTATTAAGGTGTAATACTTGTCTTTTGAGCAGATTTGAAAAATACTAAAAGGTTTGATTAAATCTATTCAAAAGTAAGAAGCTTTCGCTCCTTATATTAGGATTGTGGCACTGATGCGTACCACAGGGTCATTTCTTTACAAAGTGCGGGTTGTACACTGTTATGTGTGCACTAGCCTTAGTAATTACAAATCAAAAAATATTATAAACATATTGAAATTTTTTGTACCTTAAGTATGGGAGCTGAGCTAAGCATCGAAGACTGTGAACTTTGGATCAGGTACGCGAAATGTCAAGACCGGAAATGATGGTCGAACACCGATATAGCTTTCCAACCTTCTGATCTGTTGTCGTCGATATAGCCTTTCTTCAATCGTATGGACAAAGTTTCTGATCATTCTGCGTCCATTAGCTTTCCACCTCGTTGCTCTTCCCTCTTTCAGCATCTTCTTTTCATCCTCCAATCTTTCTGCTAACCCATTACGAACTCGTTGAAGTGTGACATCACAAAACTTCGGAATCTCATCGAACCTCATGAAACGAAGCAAATTCTTGCTATTGAGGTAGATGACTCCAAATGCCGGTTGTTGTACGAGAGAGTATTGTGACATCCCAGTGATTTCAGGAATCAAGAGTTGTGGTGCAGTAAGGTTGATGGTGTTCTGATAACTTTCCACTCCCAGCTGAAGATCTTCCAGTCTTTCTTGAACAATTAATCGTCTGATGTGAAGTAGGAGAGATGCAATGAAGTTGTACTGTGTGTCTTGTTCAAAGTTGAGCAGCTTTCCTTGAACTTTTAGTAGATACATATCTTCAATGTCGTTCAGGTTCAAATCTGGGAAGTCTGCTTCACAAAACTTGTACTTCTTCTCGTCTGTTCTCTTGACGATTATTTCTTTCATGAAGGCGTAATTGAATTTCTTCTCTTCCACGATCTCCAGTATGGCAACGATACGACGCAGTTGTTTCACATTCTCACTGGACTTGAGATGTAGTCGGTGAGTGTAGCCAAGCTTTCGTTTTTCCGGCCAGTGTTGAATACCTAGAAGAGCGCCCCTGTTGTATTGGACAACTGTTTTGCAGTAGATTGGTGCGTGCTCTTCAATGTCTGGTAATTCATATCGGGCAGCTGGAATTGAAAGTGTGAGTGAGGATGCATATCGTTCTTTGGAGGTCTCGTGTGCATGCTGAAGGTATTGGTAGTCATTGTTGAAGAAGCGTCGGTAGGGGATCTTAGGTTTTTCAGGAAACCCAAGTAGAGGTAGTGGTTTTGTCCAGTCTGTGAAGTAAGGTTTCTTCGTCTCAGTGTCTACATTTGATTCAGGGTTAAGCCAGTTGATGAGTGTCTAAATACTCATCATTTCTATCACATTTAGACTGCAAAAACATCTGAAAACACACATAAATGCCTTAAAATACATAAAATATCTTTGGATTGTGTTTTTATGTGTTTCAGATACAAAAGGATTGAAAACTGATGAAAAACAGTAAAGTTTGCATAATTGGCAGTTTCAGTCCCTGAACTTTCAAAAGTTGGCAAATCTAGTCCTTGGTTATTCAAAACATGGAAAATACCATCAAAGGTCCTTGGGGATTCACAAGTTGTCAAAATTAGTCCTTTAAAGTTCAAGTTTGCAAAATGACAACTTTGATCCCTCAACTTTCACAAATGGCATAATTGGTCCCTGGGAGTTTTAAATTTGGAAAATATTCATTCATGGTCCTTGGTTTATTAACTATGGCAATTTTGGTCCTTTGAATAACTTTGGGAAAGTTATAACATACACCCTTGAAAAATCAGTTATTACATTTATGGTCCTTGGGCTTAATACACTACCTAAAGGGCCTTATGTAATTTACTTAAACCAAAATAAAACCCACTAANAAATTTTCTCACTTAGAACGCAATAAATGGTTATCAATCCACCATGTCTAACACACATAAGGATTGGCTAATCCTGGAGCAAACGGCTCTAGGTAAAGATATCTCAAATCCGTTTATGGCTTGCAATTTACCAAAAATTGTATGGTACTCGACTCACCATAACTTTAAGTGAAGAGTTGGCTAGCCCGCAAGGTTATGGCTTGTGGTAAAGGCAGTGGAAAAACCATAATTCGTAATCAGCTCACCAAAGATAATAACTATATCTTATCTAAGAGTTGGCTAGTCCAGAAGCAAACGGCTTTTGGTAAAGACAAATCAAATCCGTTTACAGCTGATGATTTGCTAAAAATCATATGGTTATTAATGTACCATGGTTCTCGAACTAAAACATTGGCTACTCAAGAAGTAATGGCTTTTGGTAAAGAGATGAAATCCATTAAATCTTCATAAAATATTGCTAGGGACTAGCAATAGTTTAGTGTGGGAGATTGATGAGTGTCTAAATACTCATCATTTCTATCACATTTAGACTGCAAAAACATCTGAAAACACACATAAATGCCTTAAAATACATAAACTATATTTGGATTGTGTTTTTATGTGTTTCAGATACAAAAGGATTGAAAACTGATGAAAAACAGTAAAGTTTGCATAATTGGCAGTTTCAGTCCCTGAACTTTCAAAAGTTGGCAAATCTAGTCCCTGGTTATTCAAAACATGGAAAATACCATCAAAGGTCCTTGGGGATTCACAAGTTGTCAAAATTAGTCCTTTAAAGTTCAAGTTTGCAAAATGACAACTTTGATCCCTCAACTTTCACAAATGGCATAATTGGTCCCTGGGAGTTTTAAATTTGGAAAATATTCATTCATGGTCCTTGGTTTATTAAACTATGGCAATTTTGGTCCTTTGAATAACTTTGGGAAAGTTATAACATACACCCTTGAAAAATCAGTTATTACATTTATGGTCCTTGGGCTTAATACACTACCTAAAGGGCCTTATGTAATTTACTTAAACCAAAATAAAACCCACTAACTGATAAACCCATTAACCCTTTACATTCCCAGGCCCAACCCCATAAGCCCAAACCACCCTTAATATTTAAATACCGGGGTCAAAATACCAGTCAAACCCCCACCTTATCACCCCTTCCCTCCCAACTCACTGTAAAACCAAAACCACCCGCCACATGCCTGGTTTCCACCTCCACCTGTCCCAACAGCTCACTAACAACTCCCCTCCACCAACACATCCTTCCAAACTTCCTTAATTGAAATAAAATTGCTTTACGCTAACTTATGGACTTTTGGCGCCAAAACACTATTTGAAGGCTGGGATTAATCTGAGCCATCCAACTGATCAGATTATTGATGGGATTTACTCAGAAGGCCACCTGGAACTATAATTTTGACTATAAAGAAGAAAGGAAGCAGAGTAGTTAACAAGTAGTTAGTTGTAGTGTAGGTTTAATGTCGTTTTAATGTATTTTACCATTTCAGTTGTTTTCTTTGCTTTCTAATGTAATTTCAGACTCATTAATGTAATCTTAAGTTGTTTTGATCAATCACTTAAGCTTTAAGTTCAAGTTTTAGTTTTCACCTAAAATCATCAAAATTTCATTTTAGCAATAATGTTGTTGAAAATCTTTGTTGTCTGTTCCAATAGCCCAAATTAAGTCACTTATAAGCTTTTGTAAGCTCAGTAGGCATAAAACCTATTTTCACATCAAAAACTAAAAAATACCAAAAATACTAAATAAATAGCAAGAAAATAAAAAATCAGTTTGGAAGATGATTGAAGCAAGGAGCAGGGTTAATTAGGGATGGCCTTGGTTTAGTAGCTTTTGGAAAGCTATTAGTAGTGTTTTATGGTCCTGTGTTCCTTGTTCTTAGCTGGAATCAGTTGTAAGCCTATATTTCATTTTTTGCTTTTAACTGTAGAAAGCCAATTTACTGCTTATTTTTGTGACTTTGTGTTTATTTAGAGTGTTCAAGTTAGTTTGTTGCTAAAAAACATTTTGCTTGTTCATTTATTATCCTAATTGCTCATGTTTGCTCACAACTGCCATTTTTAGGCCTATGTTGATTCATGTTGTTTTGTTGTTATTAGTGGTAATTTATGTTGAAATAGGTTCATTGCATCATTGTACAACCTTATGAATCAGTTTCATGGTTTCATTTAGCCACACCCTTTGAAAATCTAAAATCAGTGGAAATAAGGGAGTGTTTGGTTCATGTTGTTTTAATGTGTTCAAGTCTGTTTGTATTGTTGTTCTTGGCTCATACATGCTACATTAGGTCCTTAAAGTTCAAATAAGTCATAAAACTCAGTAGGTATTTGTGAAAAAGTCAAAATTCACTTCAAATCCCTTGTTTACAGCCACTGTTGAGTTTTTAAAGAACCAAATCACTCATTTAAGTTCAAAAAGTGTTTAATATAGCTTATATTAGTCTCATTATAAGTTAATACATCATATTTAGTCATTAGGATCAGACCAAAGTTCACCAAAGTCAAAAATTCCATGTTTATCAAAAAGTCAAATTTTCAGAAAAAAGTTTTTGAATAAACTTTGGAATTTCATGTAGGGTTTAATATTGAGTTTCATGATTTGTGCTTTTGGATATTAGATATTTGGCTGCTTGTCTTGCTATATTATTTTTTATAATTTTTGGTTGGCTTGTTTAACTGGTTAATTTGTGCTTAACTTTTAGCACTTTTTCAAAGACTCGCCCTGTGCACAGCTTTACACCCAACTTCACAAGCTTCCATAGAGCTTATCAGTGGGCCCCACAACCTCCCCCTTGGTTATTTGGACTCACAAGCTGTCCACCTTTCTATTGGTACCAAGATTTTGAGCTTAAACACCCTTGTGGGCCCCCTAGACAGCTGCAAATATTGTCCCATTTTCTGTGTGAAATCAAGGTCTCAAGTGCTTATTTTGGCTTTTTGGCTTATTCTGTGATATGATTTTGTTGTTTCTAGCTTATACCAGTCCAAGTAAGTTATTTGAACCAAAATCCACCTCTGTGGGCCCCACAGAGGCTCATTTCCTTCAAAAGTCAACAAAAGTCAACTGTTTTAGCTTTTTGTGACCATTCTGCTTATTTTTAAGTTTTGTAAAAGTTGTTTTCACAAAAGTTCTTAGTTTTTAGGTACAAAATAGTTTTCCAAAAGAAAAATCAGAAAAATCCAATTTAAATTTAAGTGATAGTTTCTATTTAATATTATTTATCTTTTTAATTTTCCTTTTTAGCTTTTTATTAAGTAATTTGCATTTTTATATTTTTCTTAATTTTCTTTTATATTAAAGTATTTCTAGTAATTTTCTTATAATTTTATCTTTTCATTTAGTATTTATAATAATTAATATTAGTTAAATTAGTTTTAATTAAAAAACCAAAAAGAAAATCCATTACTGTTTAATTATAATCTCTAGCACTTTTTTATAATTTTTCTGGGTTTTATAAATCATTTAGTATATTTAGAAAATAGTTTCATAATTTCTACTGTTCATTTGCTAATATTTTTAATTAAATTAGTTTTATTAGCTTTTAATTAATAATTAAGTAAATAATTTCTAAAATAGTTTTTTAAGTTTTAGGAACTTTTTATAATTTTTTAGGACTTCTGTAGTTGTTAAATAGTTTTAGAAAAATTTTGGTAATTTTCTAAACTAGTTTAGTATTTATTTTAATTTAAATTAGTTTAATTAGTAATTAGTAATTAATTAATATTAAATAATTAAAAAGTCTAAAAAATATTTTGTTTTTTCCTAAAATTTTATTTTCTCATTAGAATTGTAAAAAAGTAATTTTCATCACCTAGGTATTGATATTGATCTCTTTTCACTTTTTATTTTGTACGTAGACGTTTATTTAAACGTAAACGTACGTTTTTAGGTTTTTAAACGTTTTTAAGCCATTTCCTTTTACGTGCTTGTTCTTATAGCTTGTTTAGGCTATTTTGTCTTACATTTCTTAGTTCACTCACTCTAAACCCTAATCCTGTTGAAAATCACCCGATTACCATTCACACCTCGTCGGGACATAACGACCCGGGGATATTCTATACTCCTTGGTTTAGTATTGGCTCAATTGTTTGACTTTAGTTGATCAAATCCTTGGTCAGTTTTAGTTGACTGTTCAGAGCCAATCACCAGTCGAACGAGCCAGATAAAGCACAGGCTATGTTCTCCATGTGGTAATCGAGTTCCACCTTGTTCCCTGATCTCTTCTTGAGAAAGTCCATTGCTTCACGATTAATCTGCTTCTGTTCAGTCTTCGACAACCTTTCAACTTGTAAACCTGACATAATACTCTGAGTCATCTGCAAAGTATTACCCGGTAATGGTTCGTCGGTCTCAAGCGGTGGTTGTGCTTTGATCATTGTTGTTAGCCAATCAGAGTCACGGGCTTCGTCCACATATAGCCATGAGAATTGAGGAGTCTTTTTCTTCTGCTTCTTTGACTTTGATGACTTCTTCTTCTCTTTTGGAGACGATGGACCAGTTTGAAATTCAGGAATTTCTGATTCGGGTATTGCTGTTTCTAGTTCTTCCTGAGTGTCAAACGGTTGAAGCATGAATGGTGCCTCTGATTGCGTCGGTCCGGAGCCGGATGCAGGAGCTCTTTGTTTGGAAGGAGGAGCCTTAGAAGTCTTGTGGGGCTGCTGTGATGAAGATGGTGCTTTTGACTTCTTTGACTTCTTGCTTTTCGGATCTGAGTCAGGATCATCATCTTTTCTTTGTCGTTTGTGTTTACTGGCAGCTTCCTTGCAAGATTCTTTTTAGGCAATGGCTTGAAGTGCCTCGAACATCGTTGATTCTTTAGGTGTCTTATCCTCCTTGTTTCAAAGCTTGACAGCTAACATTGTTTGTAGTTGTTCAGTAGATAGATCTTCTGATGGTGGAGGATCCCTGTTAGTGCGAAGGTAAAATGGAGTTGACTCAAGCATTCTTTCAATGTTGTGCTTGATCCTGGTATTCAACTTAGAACGAATCGGCTCAATAAGCACATACACAGGCGGTTCAGTTATTGCAGCGAGGTTGTCGTTGAGATATTCTGTTGGGTACTCTTTGATCATCCCGTCCATGTCGGCATGTAGAGCTTTGTTGACAAGTTCACTCGCATCCTGAAGATCTTTGACTTGTGAAGTCAAAGTTTTGACCTGTTGTACTTGGTCATGAAGATCTCCAGTAGGCTGTTGCGTCTCCTTCTTTTTCTTCTTAGCCAAATCAAGAGCTTTCTTGATCCGCTTTGATGCTGTCAAAGCTGCTTTGCCTCCCTTCTTCTTCTTGTCTGATTTGTCTTTGGGTGTTTTCTTTGCTGGTGGTGGTGGTGAATGATGTGATGATGATGATGAAGATGACTTGTGCTTGGGTTCTGATGGAGGAGGTGAGGGATCCCTTGGAGGTGTTTCTTTTGGAGTTGGGGGATTCTTTGAGGATGAGTGCGGAGGACTGTTGATATATTGATCAATGTCAATGAGGTCTTCGTCTTGATCGAGTCCACGAAGCAGTCTATCCGCCTCTTCCTTAGCTTTCCTCTTGATTTCCTCGTCTCTCTGAACTTTAGCAATGAATTCGGGTGTGATGTACTCTGTCTGCTCTTCCTCTTCCTCTGTAGCTTCTTCCATGAAGATGTTCCCTTCATTGTCACGTTGTTCGGTTTCGGTCTGAGGAACTATAGTGCTACTTGAGCTAGCCTCATGTCGTGGAAGATTTGTCGGTGTTTGATGAGGTTGTGGATGTTGGAGATTGAGTAGAACAGCTGCCCTGAATTCTCTTTCCTCCTGCTTCTTTTCAGCCCTGGTGTCGACAATGATACTCTTCAGTTTACGTTTGTCTACTAGTGGCTCTGCAGTAGGTTCATCTTCTGCTTCTTCATCACGTGCAGCATCACTTGGTTCATTGATGGCAATTCCCGTGCTTTTTCTTTGTTCTTTCTCAGCAGTTTCCTTGCTTAATTGTTTAGTCAGTGCAAGCCCTGGAAACTCTTCTTCTTCATCAAGTTTTTCTTCTTGGTCATCTGGAGCCCTTGACCTTCTTACATAGTCTGCTTCGTCATTAGATTCAGTGCCGAACTCAGAGTCGGTTTCCGTTTCAGATGATGAAGCTGACGGTTCATCATGAGGAATCTGCTTAGGTGCAGCTTTCCTTCTTGGTCTGATGGATGGCTTTTGAGCAGGCTTTGGTTGTTGGGAGGTTGTAGTACTGCTCGTGTTACCGGATTTGCCACCCCTCTTGCTTCGGGTTCGGATAATAGATGCTGGTTCGTCTTCTTTCTCATTGAAGCCAACTCTCCCAGCCTTGAATGCTTTATCATAGATTTTGAAGTTCTGAGTTTTTCTGATCTTGTCATCCAAGAAATGATCTGGGATTCTCATGCCTTTGGTTCTTGGAATGAACCTGATGGACTTGACAAATGAAATCTTTGGGTCTTCATTAAATATGTCTTTTGGTTCCGTCCTGTCGTGCATCCTCTTGATAAAATCAGGGGTTTTCTCACATAAGTATGCAATGAGTAGTTTGGTGAACCTAATGAACGGGATCACGGTCCTGTCACGATCAGTATGAATGTGATGGAGCATGTCGCTCATTATTGGTGCAGCAAAGTTAATCGGTGTCATGGTCATCATTCCCCAGAATACTTGCATGTGTTCAACCCTTCGATGCTCATGACCACTCCTTCTTCCAGAGATGGATCTGACAATCAGCATATAGAAAGTTCTCCATGGTTGTGGCAGATATTTGACATTGAATTTGGAGAGAAGTGTGAGTGATTCATTGTCAGGAATATCGTATCCAAGATCAATGAAGTAATCAAGGATTTCCAGTTCAGTCAGCATCGGATGATATTCGTTGTAAGTTGGTAACATGAGAGCTTCACGAAGAGTGTCATAGTCAATGGTGTATTGTTGACGGTCCAGCATGACGGTAAAGGATTTGTC
>LBNU01008860.1:81689-94654 GCA_014162995.1 Artemisia annua
ATCACCATCACAAAATTGACCAACAGAAAATAGATTGTGACCAAGGCCTTCAACATAATAAACACGACTAATTTCGATATTCCCACTGACATAGTCCCCATATCCCATAATTGCAGCGAAATGATCATTACCGAATCTGACAGTACAAATGAACTTTGAGACAAAGTTTTTTAACAGTTTAAGATTGCCTGTCATGTGTCGGGAGCATCCGCTATCAACAATCCAGAGAACAATTTGCGCCACCTGCATCACATGAAAGAGACGACGATGGTACAATGGTAAGGGTGGAACCCGAAGAAGTTGTGGGTTCCGTTGGGTTAGAAGCACACATGTTAACAATTTTAGAAATCCATTTAAAGTTATGTGTCCTTTGTAACCAACGTTGCCAATTCCAACTAGATTTAGCCTTCTTTATATCAAATTCAGTGACAGTTGGCATGATCCTAGAAGTATTGTTCGCAACTACTGGGTTGACTATATCATTCTTAGAAACTACACAGGGCATAAGTCCTAGCACAGATTTAGAAGCATTAGTGGGCCTAGATTTTCTGCCTAATGTATGTTTCTTAAGACGAGATAAAAGAGAATTTGCAACACATTTAGAATGATCACCAGATAACATACTTTTACGGCAAAACACACATGAAGCATCAACTTTTAAAACATTCAAAGGTTCATCATTCGTTACACATAGATTAGAATTACAATTTGACAAATCAATATCAAAATCTAGTGCAGGATGAGTCTTATTCAAAGTCCTAGGGTGTTCTTCTACTTCAGAGGCTTCTAGTGTCTCTCTTCTACGTTGCAAAATCCTATTCTTTCTTTTCATTCGTTTATGCTTGGATCTGCTAACGCTATGAGTGGCAACTATTCCTGTAGAAGTGGAAGGATCCAAATTAGACTTCTTAGTGTGTTGTGCTACTTTTGTTATGTCTAATGAGTACATTCCTGGAGCAATTACATTAGTGTTGACATATTTTCCTTTTTCAAGCTTACATATTTTCTCTTTCAACTCAATGATAATGTGCATTTTATCTTGAATTTCACTGTCGAGTTTTCGGTTAGAATAAAAATATTCATCACGACTCTTTTGCCAAAAATCTGTAACTTCTTGCAATTCTGCAATTTCCTTTTCATATTTCGAGATTTTACTTTTAAGTTCCTTGTTTTCGTTTTGAAAAGTTGTGGAAGTTTTAAGACTTTGTATTTCCAGTTCGAAATCAAGACTTTGGTTTTGACACCATTCAAGCTTTTTGTTTAGTTGAGAAATCTCATTTGAAAGTTTGTTTTGCACATCATCATTGTGTTTTCGGAGATTAACGTTTCTTTTAATGTCTCAATTTGTTTAGATAACAACTCAACATCATCACAGTGATCATCAACAAGCATAGAAGTACCAGATTCATAAAGAGAATTCATAATCACAGAAATTATATCAGCACTAAGAACATGTTCCAAGAGTCAATCAGCTTCTTTTTGTAAAAATTGATTTTGACGTTTTTGATTTAAAATCGCTTGTTCAGTTTCTTGAAACACATGTATGATGGTTTTGACTTCCTTGTGAAGTTCCTGTTCCCATCTCTTAGCATATGAATGCAAACGTTGAAGACTTGGAGTAAATTGAGTTTGTAACATTTCCCTTCTTTCATTCGCAACAGGAGAAAGAAAGTTGGCAACAGTGAGTTCAGAATTCTTTTCAACAGCATATTCCAATGATTGGATCTCAGTTGTGAAATATTTATAGTACTGAAAGAAAGTAGAATCAGTTAACATGCTTAGTTTTTTTTGTAACTCGGTGTTTTTTTGAAGTGTTGTCTCTAAGCATGTTTCCTTATCTGCTTTTGCTTTGAAAAAATTGAGTTGTGTTTTACAATGCTCAAGTTCTCTTGTTAATGCAACGTTTTTGTCTCTCAACTTTGCATTCAGTGCTTGACACTGAATATTTTGATTTTGGCTGGTCGTAAGTAACATTCTCCATTCTGCATCTGAATCAGACAAAAGCTCATGTTGTTCAAGTTGATCATTGTTATCTTGTGCAGTGGATATAATTGTTTCATCAAATGTAACAACTGGGTTTATTGGATTATCATCAAATAATACCACTGTGGACATTTGATCAGTTATATGAGTAGATAACATAGAATCAGATTGAACAGCTTGTGCAATGTCTGAGATAGAGTTAGACGGAGAACCACTGTCATGTATCAGGCATGGATAAGAATCATTTGCTTGATACAGAGCATCAGTGTCATAGATTGGACTGGAATCACTTACCTGGAGTTCATGTGTGTCAGCCATTAATAGCATATCAACAGTTCCATGTGAGTTATCCATGACAGGAGAGGTAATGTTAGTCATTCCATGAGATCTTCCAGATGTTGTTTCCACGTGAGTAGTATCATCTTCAAGCTTAACCAAATTTGTCAGTCGCGATTCCAGATAGCTCTGAAGAGTGATTTGTGGAGCAGGGAGGATGCTTTTCATGAACTTCCTATGGAGACAAGACTGTAGAAGCTGATTCATTCGTAGGTCTTTGTGTGGCTGATGCATGATTTCAAGATGTTTCCACATTTCATGAGCACAAGCTTCAAAATCCAAGGTAGAGTAGATGGAATTTGGAAGACCTAGAGTGATGTACCAACTTGCTTGGTAGTCAGCAGCATGTTGGTCTAGGTCATGGCCAGTCAAAGTGTCTTTGGTTTGTAGTTCAATGAAGCCTGTTGAGTCAGCAATGAATTTCATTTGATATGGTCCTTGAAGAATGGATTTCAGTATGAGATCAGCTTGTGGACGAACAGCAACCCATTGTAAGAATCGTCGTTTCCAAGTAGTGTAGTTTCCATTAATCAACATAGGAGGATATGATTCATTACCAAAGTGTAGTACATGACGAGGGTCGGTACTGTGACGTGGAGTGTAAGGAGAGTTTGAGTACGGTAGTTGAGACATGATGAAAGACTTGTGTGTAAATGGATCTTGTAGAAGGTATAAGTGTTATGCCAATTCTCGAAAACTATCCCAAGTATGTTCACAAAGTTTTAAATGTTGAATATCTCGAAAAAGAGTCAAAGTAACAAAGATTTCGAAAAAAAACACAAAAGATTTCGAAAAAATTCAAAATTTCTCGAAAAAACAGTTTATCGAGAAAATTTTAGCAAAATTTTCGAGAAATTTTTCTTTAGGGGAAATTAGTAAAGTTCTCGAAAATTATGAAAGGATTTCGAAAGTTTTCCAAGGATCTCGAAAATCAAAAGATTTCGATAAGCCAGAAAAGATCTCGAAAGTTCAAAATTTTCGATATTATACAATAACGAAAATATCCAACAAGTCGAAGTGTTTTC
The DNA here is from genome assembly GCA_014162995.1 of Artemisia annua. Taxonomy (NCBI): domain Eukaryota; kingdom Viridiplantae; phylum Streptophyta; class Magnoliopsida; order Asterales; family Asteraceae; genus Artemisia; species Artemisia annua. The sequence goes on from LBNU01008860.1 coordinate 85,034, forward strand.
TTTCTTATACAAGAGAGAAAATCACTGAGTAACCAACGAAAACACTTTAGGAGCAGTAACCAAAGATCTCGAAAGTTAGGGTTTAATTTTCTCAATAAAAGGTACAAACTTGGCAGATTTTTGTTTTTGTTAAAAGCAAGCCAAAAACACGTTTTTAATCCAAGATTCTTGTACAACTAACCTTAAAATGATGAAATCTTAAAGAAAGTTGCAAACTTGAACAACTTTTTGAAATTTTGAAAAATTTCGAAAACAAGTACAAGTTTAAAAACTTACGTATTTTTGCAAAAAAATTGATATTTTATTGGTTGTTTGAGTTTGTAACACAAGTTTGATGACAAATATGTGATAGAAACACGAAACAAACAAGAAAGTAGAAAACTTTAATAAAAAATAACGACTAAAAAACAAGTTTTTGGGTCGTTAGCAACAAAAACAAAAACGTACACCTTCTTTTGGCGATTGATACCATTTGTTAGGTCACCATATTGTAAACACAAGTATAGATTTAATAGGAATGAGATGAGAATTAGAGTTTGGTTGATTAGATCAAATATGAAGAATAAAAGTGCAAGAGTTTCCTTATGTAAATGAAATAACCAACAAGAGAAAGGGTTTACATGATGTCCTATTTATAGGAGAGGAGCTAGGGCAACATCCCTTCTCCTTCCTTTCTCTTAAACGTATGGGCCTAAAGCCCATTGGACGAGTATTGGACTCATCCTTAAACATTACAAGATTAATTAACTTAGCAACCTATTACAAATGTTGAAATAACCGAGACTTGACTTAAACGTTGAAAACTTAGGTTCTAACAGTGTACCGCTTTTCGGGGGTCATTTAAGCCCTAAATCGTATTTATTTGATAATTTATTACCCTAAATCGTTCATTTTGGCATTTTAGGTACTTTGGAGAGAAATTCTAGAAAAGGAAGCATTTTGGACATTTTTGGAGCATTAAAGTGAAGAATTCGACAAAGTGCTAAAATCTGCTGGAATAGTACTCCATACGGCGTCAAGCATGGAGCTGACGACGTCAAGCCTTGATAGGCCAGAATGGATTTTGGGAGATTAAAGGGGGACGACGTCAAGAAGGCCATCAAGAAACCTTAATCACGGCGAGGTGACGGCATCAAGGCTATAACGTGACGCCGTCAGATCTGATTTTCTATATATATTCTCATAATTTTAGTCATTAGAGTGGAACTTTTTAGAGAGAAACCCTAGACGATTTTTGCAGCTTTTAAGGGTTTTATACCCTTGGATCTCTCATGTTACATTGAAGATAAGTAATCAATTAATCATTCAATATGTCTATGTGTTGTTTGATTCTATCTTACGCTTGTCTTTTATTTAACATGCTAGGTTAGGTTTTCTTTGTGTTTTCTTAGATCTAATGAAACCTAACTATTGATTATTGATTTAATGGTATGTTATTGATTGTATTGGATGAATGTTTATCGATGTTAGGCTTAAGAAAACTGGCAGACTTCCAATTGGTAACATGCTTGAACGTCTTAAGAAACATGAACCAAGGTGTACTAAGGTTATTTGATTGTATTTAATGCATGAGCGAATTCTAGTGATCCCATGTTAGGAGCTTCTTAGCCGGCTCGCCATAGGAGTGAAGTAGGAGCATATAGAGTTGGGGAAGTCCGTACACAACCCCACGACCGTTATTAAGGAATACAATTCGTCATCCACGCAATTAATACACACTAATCAATCGGTAAAAGGTAGTTAGGGAGTAAGGAAATCTAAGTAAACACACTTCTCTCCATATAGTTTTCACAAACATTTACTTTCTTGTTAATTTTATTTGCATTAGTAGTTATTTGGGTTAGTTGACTAGCAACTAATTCCGTCCACTCCTTCAAACCCAAGATTTTTACTTGCTTTCCTAAAAATAATAAAATACAAAAAGAATCTTCCCTCACCCTTAGACCTATTAGAGTAGCTTTTCAATCCTAACGACACTATTCCCGCAGAGAACGATCAATCCCCCGGTACTTGCCAATACACTATACTACATCGGTCAGGTACACTGCCTGGTGGGGATTGCAAGCTTCTTAAGATCCCATGAGAAGTAAAACCCTAGTGCGTGGTCGCAATCCCGCGCATCAAAGTTTTTGGCGCCGCTGCCAGGGAATAGTTATTGTTTAGGTTGAATCTTTATTTTATTAGGTCTACTTACTAGGTTCCTTTCTAGTGAGATTTTTATTTTATTTTTCTAGGTTTTTCTTTAGTCTATCTATTTTATTCGTGCTTTTGTTCGTAACCTTTTTGTAACCACTTCATGAATAATATTGATCGTTTGATCCCTGTTATTCGTGTGTTTCGCCATAGGAACTTTCAACTACCCATCCCTGCCCCCATTATAGAAAACAACAACCTTTCGCCCGACCACCATTTTGGTAACAATTCTGAGATGGATGAATCTGACCACGACACCGACCATGAAAATGGACCTTTTCATTATAGAGGAAGAGGCTTATCCTATTAGGAATGTCGACCCTAGAACAAAAATTGAAAAAGATAGCCTCTTTAACATGCAATTCCCTTGTAAGATTGGATTTAGGAGCTTTGACGCTTACCTTAACTCGTCATTACCCATGAGCATAATCTCATGCGCTGAATATAATAGAATCATGGTGAATGAGTTAGAATACCAAGGAGATAATATTGTTGCTAGAACTAAAACATTGCACGTGTTTGTTGGGAGCTTTGTTTATTTAGTTGACTTTATGGTTATGAAAAATTTAGGCAATTTTGTTGATAGTAACTTAACCCAAGTTGTGTTTGGAAAACCCTTCAAAAGGTTAACCAATCTTGACAAAAAACTCATGGAAGGGTTAATTACATTTTCAGACGGGGATGAAGATTTTGTGTATCAAATGCCCCATGCACACCCTAGGTATAAGAATTTTTCTATTGAGGGATGTAATAGGCTTCCCCCTCTATATATGTTGAGTGAGAAGGACATAAGAAAAGGGCTCAAATATCCTCATGAAAAGAATAAGAGGTATTATCGTAGATGTTTAGAGCTATGTGATGAATATAAGAGGGATGAGGCAACAATTAGGTGGCTCACACTTGGATACGTGAGCATTAGTGACACTAGGTAGAGTGACTTTGAGTCTAGTTACAAGACTCGTTAATAAAGAAAAGCACTTCTTGGGAGGCAACCCAAGCTTTGTGTGTTTATTTATTTGCTTGTTTGATTTTATTTGCTTCCGTATGTATGTTTTATTTTTATCGTTATTGATTCATGTTTCAAAATTGTGAAAATGCTTTATTTTGTTTTTAACTTCGTCTTAACTACATATAAATGTATTTTGCAAAAGATAAGTGTAAGGAAAATCCAAATCGGTTTATAAGAACACATAAACATGAATCATAACAATATTAAATTGACATACATATTAGTAATTGTTTGAGTCAAATGCTTGTATCGAGTCATAATGATATTTTGCAGGATTTCCAGGAATTAAGAATTGAGTTTTTCCAGAAATTTTCCGGAAACTTAACATGAAAAATCTGTCAGATCACTTCTGACGGCGTCAAGCCCCAGGCTGACGGCGTCAGGCTCAGTTTTCTGGAATTTTTGAAAGTTTTGTTTTTCTTCCGGAATCATAAAATGCTTTATAAAATCTCTAACTTATAAACTCCAGGAATCTGCAGAATATTCATTCCACAAGCATTATATCCTTATACAGATTTATCCCGCCGATGTTATGCAGGTTTTCGTGTTTGTTTTCTCAGGTTTAACAGGTTATTTTGGACAAGAAGATGATTTATATTTCGGAAGGGAAGCTTTGAGCGTTCATTTTCTTGGAAGAAGATCTAACCATGTTACCACTTTATCTACCGAGCGAATCAGAGGAGTATTTTATTTCATTCTTTACCTTATTTACTTTTACATCTCGTTATTTGAACATTGGGGACAATGTTCATCTTAAGGGTAAGGGGGGGGGGGTAAATTACGATACCTTAGACAATGCAATTACGTTTGATTTTTGTTTGTTTAATGGTAGATGTGTAATAAAACTGAGAGAAATACCTGTTAGGGTAATTATAGTGCCAAATTTAAAATTTTTTTACAACATTTAGGAGTGAAACTTTGGTCTTAATGAGCGTCTCATGGATAGGAGTTATATGACTAGCACAAAACCGTACCACTAAAAAATTTTCCACCCCAAATATGTGAGGCTCGCCCCTAGAATTGGTAGAAAGAGCATTCATCTTTAATGCTTGCGTGTGTACCGGTAACACTTAGATTCTAGAACTTGCGATAGGACCATCCCGAATCCGCAAGTGAGACTACATTCGTGTAGTTAGATTTACTACATGATAAGAGGCATTAGGATTAAACCAATTTTTTACACCTGCGTTTTTGTTATAATTACATTGACTTCATTGGTCAAGTAATTCTCCCACACCTTTGCGTTGTACTCATTTTTAGTACACGATACTCCTAGTATACCCTCCAGAGCATATCCTTTTCGTTTCTAACTTTAAGCATCTTACTTAAAGGAAGAATTTGTCACACCCCACTTAAATGTACACCCAAATCGCCTTAGCCTACCTTGTATGCACTCACCTTTAGTGCATTATTGTGACAACATTTGTTTAAACCCTTAGTTAATTATCTAATTGATTACATGGTTGCTAAGTCGAGTCATATCCTTGTACATATTGTTTTGGGACGATTGGGACTCATGGGTAAAGTACTAGTGTAATGGAGTAATGGGGAAAAACAACATTATTACCCCCATATGTGCAAAATATTTTAAAAGTACTCCAAGTGTTTCGATTATCTTAATTCGAGTCATTAGTTTAGTTATTTGTAAGGTATGTAAAAGTTCAAGTGTAAGGGGAGAACCGAGGCCCCTATGATNAATGAGAAAAAGAAAAGTAGATAATAAACATACGGACTACCATCCCGTTTCTTTTTATGTTTATTTTATGTTTTTATTAGTTTTTGATTAGCTTAAGTCGAGTCTAGTCTTGGCTTAGCAACGCCATATTGTACATGTAATTAATCAAGATCTTTAACTCGCCACTAGTAAAATATCCCTTATCTAACAAAACCGTGTTTATCATATCCCTACACCTCATTACAAACCATTTGTAAAGTCCTGTTTGATAGTTCATCTTAGGTGCTTACGCCTAGTGGAGAAGGTTTTCGATCCTTTCCCAAGCCTATGGTAATCTATTTGCTATGACAGGTAGTGAGAGATATTGTTCATTTTCATTTATGAGATATAATTCTATTACACCTGAGAGATGTGAGTTTCTAAACACTACTTGTAAGGTGCTAGTGTGTAATCTCCGTGCTTATTATGATTGAAGTGGAACGATTATTTGTTGTAATTACTTTTATATTAGTGTTAAATGACCCCTAACTTGTATTTTGATTAGAATAAAAGCGCATTTGCTTGAGGACAAGCAAATCTCAAGTGTAAGGGTATTTGATAAGGCGAAAAGTGTGCCGCTTTTCGAGGGTCATTTAAGCCCTAAATCGTATTTATTTGATCATTTATTTCCCTAAATCGTTCCTTTTGGCATTTTAGGTACTTTGGAGAGAAATTCTGGAAAAGGAAGCATTTTGGACATTTTTGGAGCATTAAAGTGAAGAATTCGACAAAGTGCTAAAATCTGCTGGAATAGTACTCCAGACGGCGTCAAGCATGGAGCTGACGGCGTCAAGCCTTGATAGGCCAGAATGGATTTTGGGAGATTAAAGGGGGATACACGACGGGGTATTGTAAGTGGCAGAGTGGCCTTGCTGCCACGACCCACTGAGATTCGGCGTCAAGAAGGCCATCAAGAAACCCTAATCACGGCGAGGTGACGGCGTCAAGGCTATAACGTGACGCCGTCATATCTGATTTTCTATATATATTCTCATAATTTTTAGTCATTAGAGTGGAACTTTTTAGAGAGAAACCCTAGACGATTTTTGCAGCATTTTTAAGGGTTTTATACCCTTGGAGCTCTCATGTTACATTGAAGATAAGTAATCAATTAATCATTCAATATGTCTATGTGTTGTTTGATTCTATCTTAAACTTGTCTTTTATTTAAGATGCTAGGCTAGGTTTTCTTTGTGTTTTCTTAGATCTAATGAAACCTAACTATTGATTATTGATTGAATGGTGTGTTATTGATTGTATTGGATGAATGTTTATCGATGTTAGGCTTAAGAAAACTGGCAGACTTCCAATTGGTAACATGCTTGAACGTCTTAAGAAACATGAACCAAGGTGTACTAAGGTTATTTGATTGTATTTAATGCATGAGCAAATTCTAGTGATCCCATGTTAGGAGCTTCTTAGCCGGCTCGACATAGGAGTGAAATAGGAGCTTATAGAGTTGGGGAAGTCCGTACACACCCCCACGACCGTTATTAAGGAATACAATCCGTCATCCACGCAATTAATACACACTAATCAATCGGTAAAAGGTAGTTAGGGAGTAAGGAAATCAAAGTAAACACACTTCTCTCCATATAGTTTTCACAAACATTTACTTTCTTGTTATTTTATTTTATTTGCATTAGTAGTTATTTGGGTTAGTTGACTAGCAACTAATTCCGCCCACTCCTTCAAACCCGAGATTTTTACTTGCTTTCCTAAAAATAATAAAATACAAAAAGAATCTTCCCTCACCCCTAGACCTATTAGAGTAGCTTTTCAATCCTAACGACACTATTCCCGCAGAGAACGATCAATCCCCCGGTACTTGCCACTACACTATACTACATCGGTCAGGTACACTGCCTGGTGGGGATTGCAAGCTTCTCAAGATCCCTTGAGAAGTAAAACCCTAGTGCGTGGTCGCAATCCCGCGCATCAAAGTTTTTGTATTAACGGTGGTTGGATAAGGAAGCTTGGATATAGCCTCAATTTTTGCCCGGTCCACTTCAATTCCACTTCCTGAGACTTTGTGCCCAAGCACAATCCCTTCTTTCACCATAAAATGGCACTTTTCCCAGTTTAGTACCAAGTTAATCAAGATCATTCAATAATTCATTCTGGCCTATCAAGGGTGGACGCCATATTGTAAATGTTTTATAATTCATGATTGCAAGATAAGGTTGAGTGGCTAGAACACCAAGGAGTTCGAAATACCTCATTTAGAGACACCTATGAATCATATGAGCCTTCACCTAGGATAGATTCTTATGAACAACCTCCATGTTTAGGATCTTGTTTTAGTGAGGCCAATAGGAAAAGCGACCTAGTTTGCCAAGGAATTGTGGATGGAGCCGTAGCAATAAACCATAAGTTGGATGAAGCACTAGGTTTGCTGTTATCACTACCTCAGAAAACAATTGAGGAGGATTTAGCCGAGCATGATCACATTGATAAAAAAGACCTAGGTTTTATGGTCGATGAATTTGAATCTCAAGGAACACATGATGAATCCTTTAGGCAAATTGAACATAAGATTATTGAGGAAGATCCTTATGATTCGGACATAGAAGTTGAGATGCCTAGAGAAGCACGCGAGATACTTAGGAGAATGCTTAGGATAGATTCTACTAGAACACATGATGAGGATATAGGTGATCTTGACACGTGGAATGATGAGGTAAATAACATAAGCCCACAAAATACTCAACCATCATTTGAGGCACCCACACCGCCCGTGACTTACCAGGAAGAAGTAGAAGAGAATTTAGGAATCCTGATGGAGGTAGATCCTTTGAAACAAACACAACTAGAGGATATAGGTTTGAACACTTGTAATGATAACCTTACTCTTAGTTCTAGGGAATTTCCTAGTGTTGATAAACCGGAACCTCAACCTTTACACAACTTTTCATCCTTGGATTTATATCTAGGAGACAAAAGAGGAACCGACCCACCCATCAACCAATATTATCCGGGTAGTTTTAGGATGAAGGAAGCCATTCACTCACCTCCTTCCCCTCACATGGCATATTTCCACCCTAAGGGTGTGTATCGCTACTTCCACCCGCACTTAATTCTAAGTGTAGGGAAAACCTCCCCTATGTCTGTTAAACAAGGGTAGAGTCAGGCTCGTGACTCGAACAAAAACAAGCGCTTATTGGGAGGCAACCCAAGCTTTATTTGCTTTATTTGTTTGTTTGTTTGTTTTTATTTCCGTATGTGTGTTTTATTTTTATTGTTATAGGTTCATGTTTCAAATTAAATTGTGAAAATGCTTTATTTTGTTTTTAACTTCGTCTTAACTACNAACAAAAACAAGCGCTTATTGGGAGGCAACCCAAGCTTTATTTGCTTTATTTGTTTGTTTGTTTGTTTTTATTTCCGTATGTGTGTTTTATTTTTATTGTTATAGGTTCATGTTTCAAATTAAATTGTGAAAATGCTTTATTTTGTTTTTAACTTCGTCTTAACTACATATAAAGGTATTTTGCAAAAGATAAGTGTAAGGGAAATCTAAATCTGTTTTAAAGAACAAGATTGAACGTGAATCATAACAATATTAAATTAGCATACATATTAGTGTTTGTTCGAGTCGAATGCTTGTTCGAGTCAAATGCTTGTATCGAGTCACAATCAATGTTTTACAGAATTTCTAGGAATTAAAACTTCCAGTAATCTGTAAACATTCATTTTGCAAGCATTATATCTTTAATTGTTTTTTTCTAAGTCTGGAATTACATCTAGTTATGAGTTGTCTTTGTTCGGTTTGATGCTTTGGTTTTTCTTGTTTGTTTTCTCAGGTTTAACAGGTTATTTTGGACAAGGAGATGTACATGGAATCAAGCTTTAGGCAATGCTTTAATCTTGGAGCTTTTACATTATCTTGGAAGAAGATCTAACCATGTTACCACTTTATCCACTGAGCGAATCAGGGGAGTATTTGATTTTATTCTTTACCTTATTTACTTTTACATCTTGTTATTTGAACATTGGGGACAATGTTCATCTTAAGTGTAGGGGGGTAAATTACGCTTGATTTTTGTTTTGTTTAATGGTAGATGTGTAATAAAACTGAGAGAAATACCTATTAGGGTAATTTTTGTGCCAAATTTAAATTTTTTTACAACATTTAGGAGTAAAACTTTGGTCTTAATGAGCGTCTCATGGATAGGAGTTATATGACTAGCACAAAACCGTACCACTAAAAATTTTTCCACCCCAAATATGTGAGGTTCGCCCTTAGAATTGGTAGGAAAAGCATTTATGCTATGATGTGTGTACCGGTAGCACTTAGATTCTAGAACTTGTGTTAGGACCATCCCGTATCCACAAGTGAGACTACATTCGTGTAGTTAGATTTACTACATGATAAGAGGCATTAGGATTAACCCATTGTTTTACACCTGTGTTTTTGTTATAATTACATTGACTTCATTAGTCAAGTAGTTCTCCCACACCTTTGCGTTGTACCCATCTTTGGTACACGATACTCCTAGTACACCCTCTAGAGCCTATCCTTTTCGTTTCTAACTTTAAGCATTTTACTTAAAGGAAGAATTTGTTACACCCCACTTAAATGTACACCGAAATCGCCTTAGCCTACCTTGTATACACTCACCTTTAGTGCATTATTGTAACAACATTTGTTAAACCCTTAGTTAATTATCTAATTGATTACATGGTTGCTAAGTCGAGTCATATC
>LBNU01008861.1:7516-44362 GCA_014162995.1 Artemisia annua
TCTTCAATCTCTCCATATAGAAAAGCACCCTTCACATCCATTTGATAGACCACAAACCCCATATAAGATGCAAAGGCCAAAAATATTCTAATGGCCTCAACCCTTGCCACTGGTGCAAACACTTCATCATAATCAATCCCTTCTTCCTGTCTAAAACCTTGTGCTACTAATCTAGCCTTATTTTTGACCATAATGCCCCTAGCATCCCTTTTATTCTTCAATATCCATTTTGTCCCAATTGCAAACTTTCCATCAGGTAGAGGTAGAAGGATCCAAACTTCTTGATTCTTGAATTGTTGCATCTCCTCTTGCATAGCTTTTACCCAACTGGCAATGGAAAGTGCTTGTGCTACACTAGTTGGTTCAACTTGTGATAAGAAACAAGCAAACATACAATGTTGTTGATCTGTGTGATTGTCTCTTTGTTGACTCATGACATAAGTAACAAAAGCATATTCTCCAAATTGTGTCTTCTTGACTGAACTCCTTGTTTGAACCGTTGCATTGGGATCTCCAAGTATATTTTCTTAAGGATGTATATTGTGAATCCTCTTAGTAGGGATGGGATTAACTTCAACAGTGGGTTGAAGATTATTCAGTGTAGGAGCAAAATCATCATCATAAGAAGAGGAACTGAAAATGCCAGTAGCTTGTTGATGATTACCAAGATCATTGGGGGATGAAAATCTACCAAATGGGTCTTCAAAACTTTGGGATGGACTAGTTGAAGTGGGGAATGGATCAGCTGAAATGGATGGTCCAGTAGAATAGCATCAGCAGTATTCGAATCAGCAGGAACACGAGGTACACTTTCAGCAAAAATAGGACTGCTATCAGCAGATTCAATGTTTCTGCGGGCATCACTAGCAGATTGTCTTAAGAGTGCTTCAGTATCTTTGGCAAACTCGAAACCAAGCTTATCAACAGCTTCCTTGGCTGCATGTTCTTGCTGTTGAAGTCTAGCTAATGCCTCTGCATAACTTGAATCTACACCATCCACATCAGAAGCATGTATATCATTGGTACCTGAAACATAAGGAGAGGGAAAAGAAGGAACAACTATAGTTGCTTCCTCAACCTCAGAGTCAGAGTCAGAGTCAGCATCCATGGCTCCTTGATTGTTAGTGGGAGACTCATGTGTACCTGCAGATTGGTTAGAAACATATCTAGTATAGCCCAAATAATCAATTAAATAGTCTAGGTCAAAATACCAGGCATGACCCTGACCCTGAACATTAGGCTTTTCTTTTAGGTACCTCAGGTTAAGAGTTTCCTCAATCTTTTTAGCATTCATATTATATACCTTATAAGCCTTACTATGAGCTGAATAACCCACAATATACCCCTCATCAGCTTTCTCATCAAATTTTCCTAGTTGATCATTAGTATTCAGAATGGTCACATGACATCCAAAAGGTCTAAAGTGTGTAATACTGGGAACTTTACCAGTGAGAAGTTCATAAGGTGTCTTGTTATGAGGTCTAGTGATGGACACCTTATTCAGAACATAACAAGCAGTGCTTACTGCTTCAGTCCAGAACATAGTAGGTAATTTAGAGTCTGCAAGCATAGTTCTTGCTGCCTCTATCAGGGTTCTATTCTTTCTCTCGGCAACCCCATTTTGTTATGGGGTTCTTGGATTGCTATAGTCCCTTTTTATCCCCTTAGACCCACAAAGTTCTATTAACAAGGCATTTTTAAACTCTTTCCCATTATCACACCTAATACATTTAACCTTTTTGTTTAGCTGGTTTTCAACAAGGGATATAAATTCTTTTAGAGTTGGAAAAGTTTCATCTTTAGTTCTCAAAAAGAATACCCAACAGAACTTGCTATAGCCATCAGTGATTACCAATGAGAAGAACTTGTGATCAATACTTCTGATTTGAGTTGGACCAAAAAAATCCATATGCAGCAACTGAAGAGGTTCTGATATGGTGCTCACAGCTTTGATGGCTTTGTAGGAGGCTTTGTGTTGCTTCCCTTTGTTGCATGCAACACAGTTGTGTTCATTGGTGAAGATTTTGGAAGGAAGCCCATCAACTAGACCAAGTTTTGAAAGCTTGTTGATGGTCTTGAAGTTCACATGAGCCATCCTTCTATGCCACTTTGTAGATTCATCCAGGGATGCTTTAGCCACCAAACATATTAGATCACCTGCAGGTTGGACATCATTCAAGTTGAATGTGTATAAATTGTGGCTTCTAGGAAGTCTCAGCAGAATGTTTGCATCTTCTGGAAGCTTAAAGTCTTTAGACAGCACAAGACATTCATCCTCAGAGAAGAAGACTTTGTTCTTGGTATCACATATTTGTGAGACTGAGAACAAATTGAAGTTATGCAGTTCCTTCACAAAGTACACATTCTGAAAGTCCAACGTTGAAGTTCTGATGGTTCCTTTCCTAGTGATTCTACCTTCTCCTCCACCAAAAGTTACAGAGCCACCTTGATGGATAGGTACAAAATCATGGATCAAGTCTTTGTTCCCTGACATGCTTCTAGAACAACCAATATCCACTATACATACTGCTTTACTTTTAAGAGGATGTTCCTACAACAACAACATTAATATATACAAAAATTAGTACACATTGGAGACTCAAGTCATCAATGACTTGAGCCTGCCTTGTGGATCATAAGTGTTAGGCCATGTAGATATATAAGATCCACCATTGTTCTTGGTTCCTTTTTGAAAATTAGGTCCCATATGGTTCCCAGAACAACCTGCTGAGGGCTTAAAAGCAGAATCCCATGGTGCCCCCCCACCCCATATACAATTATAATAACTAGGCCAAAAACCATTCTGAAAATAAGAACTATTAGGTCTATAAAATGGTCTAGCAACATGTCTTTTCCAACTGGCTGGAAAAGGTCTACCAGTAGAAACAGGTTTACCAGCAGGATTGAGTCTGCTGGTTTTATGCGTTGCTTGTGGAACATATGATGGTATATCAATAACATTTGTCCACTTTGGTCTAGTTCTAGTTGGATTAGCACAAACACCCATTCTCTACTCATGAAAATTACAATCCTTAATTAAATGAAACTTACTTCCATAAACAAAACATTTCTTCTTTTTAGAAGATTTATTCAATATAGAAGATGTTCCAGAACAAGCAAAAGTATTCAAACCATAAACATTAACATAATTGTTTTTCATAGAATTAAGAACATTGTCTTGCAGAGAATTAAATGACAAGTCTTCAAGGGAAGCTGTCTCTGAACTGGGTTCATCAGTAGCAACTCTAACAGACTTGGGTGTAGGCTTGGGTGGGGTCTTGGGAAGGTCAGACTTTTCACTTGAATCACAGCTGGTGTATGTGGTAGACCCTTGGTCTGAGGACTTGTCACTGTTAGAACAAGAGACAAAGTCATTAGTGTTACAATCAGGATCTGGCAAGTCACTTGACTTTTTGCCATAGAGATGGTGTGATCCATCAAAGTCTGTAGTCTTGGTGGTGGGCATATGGTCTCCTCTAATAGGTCCAGGTACAGCATGCAATTCTCCTTCTTTTACATAATTTTCTAATCCTGCTGGTGTAGATTTAGACCTATCATTGATTGCTTCTACACCAACATACTTCTGAAAACCTAAACCTATCTCAGATTTTACAGATTGACTACCATATAGAAATTTAGCTAACTTATCACCTGAAATTAGCCATTGATTATGTCTAGCCACTTCCTTATCAAACTTATCTTGTAATTCTTGTTTCTCTAAATCTACTTTAGCTTTTTCTTTCTCAGAATATTTCAACTCATTTTTAGCATTTGTTAAATCTCTTTCTAACACCCTTATCTTTTCTTCATAAGCAAGCTGATTCTTTTGAAACCAAATTTTCTGTTGTTCTAAGGTCTTTAAAGCATTTTTGTGAGATTGAAGATCTACATAGCATGCATTATACTTAGGTTTCAATTCATCATAAGACTCCTTAAGTTCATTATATTTTGCATTACAACCAAAGACACAGTTATGTACCTGAGAGATGACCATAAAGGTAAACTGATCATGCGCATCCTCTGTGTCACACCAAGCCAGCATTCCACTCTGCTCCGTACTATTACTCTTGTCATCATCACTTTCAGGCTCATGCACCTTTCAGTTCACATGCTCATCCATAGAGATCATGGCTTTAGCATCTCCAGCTTCCACTTGTTTCTGCTGATAGGCAGAATACCTCACATCATCATCAGCCTTCCTACCCTTGCATTCTCTTGAGAAGTGACCCGTCTGACCACAATTATAGCATTTGACTTTCTTTCTATCAAATCTAGCTGGATCTCTTCCCTTGAAGCCGAACTTCCTCCCAGCCTTTTTCTCAAACCTCGTGACACTCACTGAGAGCATGGCCATCTGCCACTTCAAGTTCATCTCCTCCAAATCCAGCGGGTCGACTTGATCAAAATCCTCATATGTCAGTTGCTGTTGATCTTCATGATCAGCAACAAAAGAATGAAGCCTCTCTTCCATCACATTACTAGACTGTGAATGAGATGTTGGTCTAGAAGTGATGTAGGAAGTGGATGATGCTGATGAAGATGGGCTTGCAGCATGAGTCAACTTATTGGAGGTGGTGCTCAAAAAAGCTGAGTAAGTGGGAGTGGATGAACGAGTGTGAGTTCTAACATCAGGTTCAAGACTTTTGAGCTTGTTGTATAGATCATCAAAAGTGAGATTATCAAGCCCACCTTTAGCTTTGAGGGCAATACTGACTTGCAACCAAGATGGAAGTAAAGATCGGAGAAACTTGGCATTGCAGTCCTCATTGTCTGGCTTTGCCTTCATCTGGTTTAACTGACTTAGAATCCTTTGAAATCTGTCATACCCATTGTGCACTCCTTCTTCCTCAGAGATTTGGAATTCTTGGAACTGCTGTTTGAGCATGGATCTCTTCCTTCTCTTCGACTCATCATTGCCACCAAACCTAGCTTTGATAGCCATCCAGATATCCTTTGCATCGTCCATGTAGTGGAAATCACCTATGTGATCATCTGGTATAGCCTGAAGAAGAATAGTTCTAGCTTTGTTCTCTCTCTGAACGGCTAAAATTTCTTTAGCAGATGTAGGAAGAACGTAGGTCAGATTACCATCAGGATCTCTGGTGGTCTTCCTTAACTTGTTCTCATTAAGAATGACATTCCACAGATGATAATCATAGTTAGTGATCCAATTCTGCATCTTCATTGCCCACAAGTCATATTCCTCCCTCTTGAGATAGGGAAATTTTGCCTTGCTGTTGGTGAGGTTGAGTTGATGTAGGGTTGTAGCATTGAGTGGTTGAGTGACTTCAGAGTCATCAGATGATCCTGGCATTGTGTTGATTGTGAAGGTTGAAAAGAGAAGTTGGTGTTAGTAGTACAGAGACTCTCTCGAGGCTCTGATACCACTTGTTGAAACTTAAGACCTTGATAGATCTTAGAGCCTGTGGATCATTAGTAATGTCTATGTAATCACAAACACACTAATAGAGAATCTCTACAACTTGTATTCTATAACGGAATTTCAAATACAAGAGCTACACAAAATACTAAGAATACTTTGATCCTCTATGGATCATTTATTAAGCACTAATATTGTTTTCTTAACACGTACATAATGCATTAGCCAAGGGTTCCTTTTATACTACAAGAAACCCTAAACCCTCTTACAAGAAACAAATAATGTTAAAACTATGACAGATATCCTACATACCTTGTCCTAAAATAACTAAACTCTATCTGTTCTAAAGCTACGGATACACTATATCTGCAGGAACACTTTATCCGCAGGAACACTTCCATCAGCAGGAACCACTATAACTATCCGCAGGAACTTGTCAGTAGCATTCTTCAGCAGTAACTTCTAGAATTCCCAACAAGAAATTTTCCGGAAACTAAATATAAGAGTTCTGTCAGATCAATTCTGACGGCGTCAGGCTTTAAACCCTAATGGCGTCAGCCTTTGTTTCCAGAAAACGTTTTTAAAATTTAGTTTTTCTGCCAGATTATAAAAATTATTTCATCTCTAATTCCAGGAATCTGCAAAATTTTCATTCCACAAGCATTATATCCTTATATAGATTTTACCGCCGATTTTACACGAGGTTTGCCTAGATTGTTTTCTCAGGTTTAACAGGTTATTTTGGACGAGAAGGTGAACATGGAATCAAGTTCATGACATCAAGCTTTTGGAGTCGCTTTGAGCTTGGAGCTTTTACAACATCTTGGAAGAAGATCTAACCATGTCAACACACGATCCACGTCAAAAATCAGGGGAGTATTTGTTTCATTCTTTCTTTGTCTACTTTTACATCTTTTATGAGAACATTGGGGACAATGTTCGGTTTAAGTGTAAGGGGAGTAAATGAAGACACCTTATAAAATGCAATTACGCTTTTTTTGTTTTGTTTAATGGTAGATGTGTAATAAAACCGAGAGAAATATTTGTTAGGGCAATTTTAGTGCCAAATTTAAATTTTTTTACAACATTTAGGAGTGATACTATAGGAATAATAAGCGTCTCATGGATAGGGAATTGTATGACTAGCACAAAAACCGTACCACTCAAAAATTTTCCCCCAAATATGTGAGGTTCGCCCCTAGAATTGTTAGGAAAAGCATTCATTTTTTATGCTTGTGTGTGTACCGATAGCCTATAGATTCTAGAACTTGCGTTAGGACCATCCCAAATCCATAAGTGAGACTACATTCGTGTAGTTAGATTTACTACATGATAAGAGGCATTAGGATAACCCTTGTTTTACACCCGTATTATAATTACATTGACTTCATTGGTCAAGTAATTCTACCACACCTTAGCGTTGTACTCAATTTTAGTACACGATACCCCTAGTACACCCCTCAGAGCCTATCTTTTCGTTTCTAACTTAAAGCATTTTACTTAAAGGAAGAATTTGTTTACAATCCACCCAAATGCTGTTTATTAAGCACTAATATTGTTTTCTTAACACGTACATATGCATTAGCCAAGGGTTCCTTTTATACTACAAGAAACCCTAAACCCTCTTATAAGAAACAAATAATGTTAAAACTATGACAGATATCCTACATATCTTGTCTTAAAATAACTAAACTCTATCTGTTCTAAAGCTACGGATACACTATATCCGCAGGAACACTTTATCCGCAGGAACACTTCCATCAGCAGGAACCACTATAACTATCCGCAGGAACTTGTCAGTAGCATTCTTCAGCAGTAACTTCTAGAATTCCCAACAAGAAATTTTCCGGAAACTAAATATAAGAGTTCTGTCAGATCAATTCTGACGGCGTCAGGCTTTAAACCCTAATGGCGTCAGCCTTTGTTTCCAGAAAACGTTTTTAAAATTTAGTTTTTCTGCCGGATTATAAAAATTATTTCATCTCTAATTCCAGGAATCTGCAAAATTTTCATTCCACAAGCATTATATCCTTATATAGATTTTGCCGCCGATTTTACACGAGGTTTGCCTAGATTGTTTTCTCAGGTTTAACAGGTTATTTTGGACGAGAAGGTGAACATGGAATCAAGTTCATGACATCAAGCTTTTGGAGTCGCTTTGAGCTTGGAGCTTTTACAACATCTTGGAAGAAGATCTAACCATGTTAACACACGATCCACGTCAAAAATCAGGGGAGTATTTGTTTCATTTTTTCTTTGTCTACTTTTACATCTTTTATGTGAACATTGGGGACAATGTTCGGTTTAAGTGTAAGGGGGGTAAATGAAGACACCTTAGAAAATGCAATTACGCTTGATTTTTGTTTTGTTTAATGGTAGATGTGTAATAAAACCGAGAGAGATATTTGCTAGGGCAATTTTAGCGCCAAATTTAAAATTTTTTACAACATTTAGGAGTGATACTTTAGGAATAATAAGCGTCTCATGGATAGGGAATTGTATGACTAGCACAAAAACCGTACCACTCAAAAATTTTCCCCCAAATATGTGAGGTTCGCCCCTAGAATTGTTAGGAAAAGCATTCATTTTTTATGCTTGTGTGTGTACCGATAGCCTATAGATTCTAGAACTTGCGTTAGGACCATCCCAAATCCATAAGTGAGACTACATTCGTGTAGTTAGATTTACTACATGATAAGAGGCATTAGGATAACCCTTGTTTTTACACCCGTATTATAATTACATTGACTTCATTGGTCAAGTAATTCTCCCACACCTTAGCGTTGTACTCAATTTTAGTACACGATACCCCTAGTACACCCCTCAGAGCCTATCTTTTCGTTTCTAACTTAAAGCATTTTACTTAAAGGAAGAATTTGTTTACAATCCACCCAAATGTACACCCAAATCGCCTTAGCCTACCTTGTATGCACTCATCGTTAGTGCATTATTGTGACAACATTTGTTTAAACCCTTAGTTAATTGTCTTATTACTTACATGGTTGCTAAGTCGAGTCATATCCTTGTACATATTGTTTTGGGACGATTGGGACTCATGGGTAAAGTACTAATTTAATGGGGAAGAAGTTGATTATTACCCCCACATGTGCGTTAATATTTTAAAGTACTCCAAGCTTTTCAATTATCTTAATTCGAGTCATTAGAATAGTTAATTGTAAAGTATGTAAAAGTTCAAGTGTAAGGGGAGAACCGAGGCCCGTATGATGTATTATTTTGGATGGTAGGGCAAGAGTGTATGGAAAAAAAATCGAAAAACAAGAAAAAAACGAAAAAAAAATTGGAAAAAGAAAAGTAGAAAAAACATACGGACTACCATCCCGTCTCATTTTATCTTTATTTATGTTTTTGTTATTTTCTTATTAGCTTAAGTCGAGTCGAGTCTTGGCTTAGCAACGCCACTTTGTGCATGTATTTGATCAAGATAATTAACTCGCCACCACTAAAAATACCCTTTATTCCAACAAACCGTGTTTATCATATCCCTACACCTAACATTATAACCCTTTGTAAAGCCCTCTTTGATAGTTTATCTTAGGTGCTTACGCCTAGTGGAGGAGGTTTTTGATCCTTTGCTATGACAGGTAGTGAGTGATATTTCTTCCATTTCCATCTAGTTATATAGGTTTATAACACCCAAGAGATGAGAGTATCTAAACACTATTTGTGAGGTGCTAGTGTATGATTTCCGTGCTTATTATGACTAGGGTTGAGTAACTATTTGTTGTAATTACTTTTATATTCGTGTTAAATGACCCCTAGCTCATATTTTGATTGGAATAAAAGCGCATTTGCTTGAGGACAAGCAAATCTCAAGTGTAAGGGTATTTGATGAGGCGAAAAATGTTACGCTTTTAGGGGGTCATTTAAGCCCTAATCCGTAATTATTTGATCAAATATTGCCTTAAACCGTTCCTTTTGTCATTTTAGGTACTTTGAAGAGGAATTATGGAAAAGGAACCATTTTGGACGTTTTTGGAGCATAAAAGTGAAAAAAACGACAAAGTCTCAAATTATGCTGAAAACAGTACCTGACGGCGTCACGTTCTATCGTGTGACGGCGTCACGCTTTGACAACGTGAAGGATGATTTTTACACTAGACACCCTAGAAAGTTTTGAAGAATTAAAGAGTGACGGCGTCACGCTTTGTGATGCCTAGGCCGTCACGTTATGTGGTAAAGGGAGACGGCCCAGAAAGGATTACAAGGGGACGGCGTCAAGAGTGGATCTGAGCAATCCGAATTTTACTTTGGCGGCGAGGTGACTGCGTCACGACCCAAAAGGTGACGCTGTCACAATGTAAAATCTATATATACTTTTCTAATTTTCATTCATTAGTGTGCAACTTTGGGAACAAAACCCTAGCTCGTTTTTCTATTGTATTTTTTTAGGGTTTTCCACCCTTGAAACTTGGATGCTTAATTGAAGATAAGTCTCTTCCAAATCATTCAATATGTCTATGTATTGTGTGATTATATCTTATGCTTGTCTTTCAATTAACATGCTAGGCTAGGTCTTTATTGTGTTTGCTTAGATCTAATGAAACCTAGCTATTGATTATATGTTGTTGGTTTGCTTGTGATTATTGTGGGTGGGTGAAGTCGATGTTAGGCTTAAGAAAACTGGCTAACCTCCTATACGGTAACTTGCTTGAACGTCTTAAGAAACATGAATCGGATGTGTACTACGATTATTTGGTTGTATTTAATGCATGAGCGAATTCTAATGATCCCATGTTAGGAGCTTTTAGTCGGCTCGACATAGGAGTGAAGTAGGAGCTTATAGAGTTAGGGAAGATCGTACACGGCCCTACGAATGGTTTAAAGGAATACAACCCGTCATCCACATAATTACAACAAACCAATTAACATATAAAAGATAGCTAGGGAGTAAGGAAATCTAAGTAAACACATATTTCTCTCATATAAGTTTCACAACCATTTACTTTTTCTTGTTATTTTATTTTATTTGCAAAAGTAGTTATTTGGGTTAGTTGACTAGCAACTAATTCCGCCCACTCTTCCAAAAACCGAGATTTTTACTTGCTTTCATAAAATATAAAAATACAAAAAGAATCATCCCTCAACCCTTAGACCTAATTAGAGTAGCTTTTCAAGCCTAACGACACTATTCCCCGAGAGAACGATCAATCCCCCGGTACTTGCCACTTCACTATACTACATCGGTCAGGTACACTGCCTGGTGGGGGTTGTAAGCTTCTCATGATCCCTTGAGAGGTAAAACCTAAGTGCATAAGTTGCAAAACCCACGCATCATCCCACAAGTATGATAGTTTCTATAAGAGGCAAGTGGGTGGGATATAGAGTATTCTTTATATTTGGGTATTATAGCAAATTTTTGAATTCAAAACAGTAAAACAACGTCTTATTTCAGAATGAAAGTATTCCCAAATTCCGATTACCTTATACCAAACGCACACTAAACAAAACATGATCCAATACCACATATGGGTCAACCCAGTATAATAAAACTCACGACCACTACCTGACCCGAACCAATACTCTAATTTTACGCTACCTTAAACCCTAACCGAACCCTCACCGGAACCACCTCAAAACAACCATGCCAGGACCAGAAGGAGGTCCACCGGAAGTGACACTAGAAACTTCAATGGGTTCTTTTACCGTCGAGGTAAATTATTTTAACCTGTCACACATTTTTTTTTTTACTAGAAATTCATTGTTTGATTAATTAATGTTGATATAAATTGTGTAGCTGTACGATAAGCACGCGCCTAGAACGTGCAAAAACTTCTTTGAGTTATCGCGAAGGGGGTACTACAACAATGTTAAGTTTCATAGGATCATTAAGGTATGTTAACTTAGGGGATGTTTGGATTAGCTTATTTTATCGGCTTGTCGAGATATTGAAAACCCAAATAAGCTCATAAGCCCATATAAGTGAGCTTATTAGCTTTTTAAAATCTTGATAAGCCGTTGAGCCCATAAGATAAGCTGATCCAAACACCTCTTAATAATGTCTGTTTTTAAACACTTGCGTATAATTTATGCTGAATAATAGGCATGTAAACGAACCTGACTCGCGTTTAAGTTTAACCAGTGAAACAAACGGATTTCATGTTCACTAGTGAAAAAATGAGCTTGTGCTGTAAAAATGGACGAATGTAAGAGTTTTTGCTTGTGCTTATCTGTTTAGTCGTAACTGTTTTCACTAAAAAACAATATATGTATTTAATATTCGAACTCAAACAAACACAAACAAGCGCGAATGGGTTTTTTGTTCTTGCATGTTAATTTAATTAAACGCACATAGGAATTAGGATCTTGTGAATGTTTGTTACTTTGTTTAATGAATAAACAAACTTCATACCTGACAGTTCGCTTAACGCTCGGTTCGTTTACAACCTTAGTAAGTAATGGCAAGTTTGCCTGTTTGATAAAACAAGTGATTTAGTACTGAATGATTTAAAGGCTCTGAATGATTTATTGTGTCTGAATGAAACTGCATCTGAATGAAAACATGTTGTTTGGTAGTTGTTTTGAATTAATATTTCTCAATGGCATAAACCACAATTATATTTTGTATAAATGATTAAAATCTTCTATGTTTTAAGATGCAATAATACCCACAACAAGTCTATTTGATTAAAATCTTATATCTTATAAATGATTAAAATCTTATACAAGTCATGTGTAAACTTGTAAAAGATAAGATGCTTCACGTTGATAAAATCAAAGCAAGAAAATGATAGGAAAATATGATAAATATATAGTAAAGTTGGTAATTCGAGATTCGTTTTGTTGTACTCCGTAAGACCGTAACAAATAAATAGACGTACCTCTACAAATAAACAATAAACTATTATAAGTAGACACCTTGAAAATGATATGTATTTGACCTGCTGAATCATTTTGGATGCCTTTCACGCTGACCGACTAGACACTCAATTGAACGATTAAGATAACAAAATAAAGTTATCAAACAACTATTATCACTTACCGAATAAGTTTGAGGCCCATTAAGAGGCTATCAAACAGCCCCTTAGACTTGGTGTTAAGTTTGTACGGTTAAATTGGATTATTTTATTTTTGAATATAGGATTTCATAATTCAAGGAGGTGATCCTACTGGCACCGGAAGAGGTGGTGAATCCATTTATGGGTATGTATTTTTCAGATTTAGTATTTAGTTTTTCATTTTTCTCGAGCATGGTTTGTTATAGGATAGTTGTGGTCAAAAGGTGTGAATATGTTTGATTGAGATGGGTTGATGTGATTAAACAATGTATATAGGTTGGTTACTGATTTAGCTTGCAAAGTCATCATTTCTAGTGGCCAATTGGCCATTCACTAACATACCAAACTACCCAAATCAGAAAGTGTAATTACTAGGTCCGGACATTATTGGGTATATTGACCAAAATGTACCACCAAGCTAGGTGTGTTGCTGTTTCGTGACATTAGTCCATTTGAGATTATTGAAATTTTATATAGTTCTGTAGAATCGGTAAAACTGAACAAGTTGTTCTTGTAGACACGGGCATATGCATATTTACAGTTCAAATCAGATTGAATTTTAAAGGTCTACCGACTTGTGTCAAGTATATACAATTGCCTGAACAAAGTTTCTGAATATTTATTGTTGAAGGTCAAAGTTTGAGGACGAGATCACCCCAAAGTTGAAGCATACTGGAGCTGGTATCTTATCCATGGCTAATGCTGGTCCAAATACAAACGGGAGTCAGTTCTTTATTACATTGGCACCAACGCCATCACTTGATGGTAATCATTTTATCTGTAAAGCTGTGATTTTAATCAATTTGCTCCATCTTCTTTTGGCCAATGCTTGATATGAGTGTTGTTGTTCATATCATGGACTTATGGTTACTAGTAGCATCTGATAGATGATCATATTAAAGGATTTGTTGGGAATTCCAGATCGAAGAAAAGGGAAATCTGTAATAAATAAAAAAATTTGTGGTCCAAGTCACTTTATGCACTCATATTATACGAGATTGATTAAAGCGACTTGGATACTATTTTGTATAGCCGATGCAATTATGACCCTATTATTCTTGTCTCATTGGCGTACACTAAATATTGTGTTTTCGGCATGTAGATGATTGAGATTATAAGGTATCTTACGAATGTGCACTTACTATAAGCATGCTCTAAAAATTAAGTGCTTGAGAAGAAAACATGTCGTCATTGGCTACTTTTATTCAAACCAACTGTTGCAATCTTGTCAGAAATCTTGTTGGGTGCTTCTTTTTTAGCAAAATGTTAGCTGTTTGCACTTATAGCCTGCAATAAGTGTACTCATGCTATCTTAAGAGCATATTATTCCTCAAAGCAGGACAATCGATTGAGTGATTGCCCCCATGTCAGACTGTCTGCTGTTTTTTTTTTTTTTTTTTTTTTTTTTTTTTTTTTTTTTTTTTTTTTTTTTTTTTTTTTTTTTTTTTGATGTTATAAAAGGCTTCTTAGCATTTTCCATTTATTATTCGCAATAATATCGTATATGGTGTTGGTCCATTCCAAAGAAATTGGATTAAATTTATATATGAACTGATGCTATCACCTACTTCATTAACTTTGGGATTACTTGATCTTCTTTACGAATGCAATACACAACACTAGTCAATGTAGTTTTGTTTGTTTAGTTAAAATGTGAATTTTTAATATTGACAGGTAAGCACACCATATTTGGAAGAGTATGTAGAGGAATGGAGATTGTCAAGAGACTTGGCAGTGTCCAGACTGATAATACCGACAGGTCTGTTGCTTTCTTAATCTCTCTATTTACTAAGCTTTCAAACTGGAATTACACTGAAAATTCTCATAATTGGAACTTTTTTTCTCCTTTAATATTCAATTTGCATGCCTTTAGTGTATTATCGCTACTTCATGTGACTGCCACAAACCTCAGCTAATGCATCAATGAGAGTTATGGCACCTGAAAGAATGCCAAAATATATAATAAACGGATAATACAAAAGGCAAACAAGATTCTTTCTGTTATTAACTTAACCTGACAATTGTGGGTTGAATAGGAGTTCATGAATCATGACTATCTTGCTGCAAATCCTTTTTTAAGACCAATTTGGTGCAAATATTTGAACAGCGGCAACGGCCATTATGTTGCTTTGCTAAGCTTTAGAATAGGGCACTTAGATGTTCGCAATAGTGTCATCGCGTGTTTGACGCTATTTCTTAAAATATGTCACCAAATAGTTTCTAGGTATTCCCAACACACAGCTGAAAAGAAACACAGATTGAAAATAAAAAAAGATTTGGGTTCAGGATTACTAAAATTATCACAGGCGTGTTTGACCTTGTCCAAGATTGCAATTTGTTTGTTTCATACGCTTATTAGAGCATGCTCTCTTTCTTATCTATCTCAATGTCTTAATTCTTTTTCAGGCCAATCCATGATGTGAAAATTCTGCGAACATCTGTTAGGGATTGATTCGCGTCTGTACTGCAGGTTTAAGGCCTCTGATGCTGGCAGTGGGTTATATTATTTACAGCAAGGTACCATCCATGATGTCGCAAATGTAATCTGACTGATACAAAGTTGCTTCAATGTAGTGTAACATGAAAAACAAAGACAAATGATTGGCATCTTGTAATTTGATATTGCATCAAAATGACTTTATTTCGTTTTCCTTGTCTCAGTTTAGTAGAGTTATTTGTTTCTTAACCTTTGCACATGATATGAATGTTCTTTGATATGGGTCAGAAACTTAGAGGTGGTAAATAGGCGGGTTGAGTAATGGGTCATACATGACCTGGTTGACCCACTAGTTATTTTTTTGTTCTTGCTTTGAAAGTTTGAATTATATGATTCTAGACACTGCATAAAAACAGTATCCGGTTTTTAATAAAATAGTCTAGGAGGTTGTAAACAGTTGAACACACTTTGAGTGATATTCGACGTGTCTGATTCAATATAACTTCAGTGACGTATATTTGAGTAAAAATGTAAAAGCTGTCCAGTGAACATGAATGTATCTAAGCATATTTACTATTTAGGGATGATTTGTGTCATATACCATTCAAATTAAGCCATACAGTGATGTATTTACAACAGAGTTCATCCTCATTCTGTTTCTCTTTGTGTATAAATTGATTTCATGAATGTGAAGATGCATATATCTAATGCTTAAAGGTAAAACATTCGAAAAACTTTAAAAAAAATAAAAAATAAAAATAAATAAATAAATAAATAAATAAATAAATTGGGGCTTCCAACACAGATCAAACATCTTATTTCTAGAACAGGAAACCTTACATACAGTGTGAAGATAGATGAGACTTAAGACTGTTTGGTCATTTTGGGGGTTGCTTACAATAATAAGAGCAGATACACATGTTACCGTTACATTTTCCAACACTAAATGGCTCTCTTTTGGTACACCTATTTTGGCATCTCTTCAGCTCACATTCCTTCCCATTAAACCTCTTTTCACACACGTGTTCCGGGATTCTGATAGCATGCACAACACCATTGAATCTGGTTGTTGTGGTTGCGCAAGCTGTTCGCCCCAAAATATTACATTAAATGATTACAGTTTACAAAAAATAAATGAAAATTTCACCAACACAAAGGAGTGGAGAAGGGAAAAACCTGAAAAGAGAACAAGTAGGAGCAGCAGAGGTAAGAATCTGCTTGATATTGATGTCTTCATTTTCAGCTTTGATAGTTTGGCTTAAGGAAGGTATGCATAACTATAAAGGGTTGTTTTGTTTCCACTCTTTATATAATCTGCTAGCCTCTACTTTATTCTGTGTCCCTATGTTGAGTAAGGAGGTGTTTGGTTGTGTATTTATAGAGTTATTAATTTGGATGTGTATTTTCAAGTAAGTAATAAATCAATAATTTGGATTCCTATAATTACTCCAAATCATCAGATTATTACAACTATTTGTCTGTTTCTCCAAATTTGATTATATTATTAGAAGAATTACAATTGTCAAATACTAAAAAACTAATACTCCATCTGTATCTTGCCATAAATACTTGTAGAGCAGATTCAAGCAAGTCTTGGATTTAGGATTTATATTGTCTTATTGTTCATGGAAGTATAATAAGCCTAATAATTCCATGACATGTAGAACCAATTATTTTAGTCCTCTGATACACTTGTTGTTTAGGTGTCAGTCTGTCATAAGTGTTGCTGTAATATTGTCGCTTGGTACGTGTAAGGGACAATACCATATTAGTGTTGTTCTCTCTAAAGCTAGTTAAGTAAACACAAGTAGATTTAGATAATTGAAGGGATGATTGTATAAGTTCTACGAAGATTGACACGTAGTCTGATGACTTTAAGAGATGTCTGTGTGTCTAAATTAACAGCCGTGTAACATGTGCAGATGTCTTGAGACTAATTTTTTCATAACTCCTAATGACTCAATGCACCTTTGTGATGTGTGTTTTTTTTAATTGAATTATAATTTGTTGCAACTGGATTATAAAAAGGTGAAACGCAGTTTGTTTGAGTTTAGTAGAAGTGAGTTTGGGGGTACATGTTCTTTTCTTTGTGCTTACTCACCCTCCTTTAGCTTCAGTGTCATTTGTAAGCTTTATCAAAATGATGGCAGATGCTTCTTATGAATGTTTCTTGACACTTGGTGACTTGATGACATACCTTCTTAAAATGCTTTTGCTTTTGATTTTTCTTTCTTTTTAAATTAGC
This sequence comes from Artemisia annua, assembly GCA_014162995.1. Taxonomy (NCBI): domain Eukaryota; kingdom Viridiplantae; phylum Streptophyta; class Magnoliopsida; order Asterales; family Asteraceae; genus Artemisia; species Artemisia annua. The sequence goes on from LBNU01008861.1 coordinate 24,595, forward strand.
TAGTTTGAATAGATACTGAACCTTTTTATTTATCAGTTATTATATTTCAAACTAATGTATCCCACCAAATCTGCATCACTTTTTAAACAAGTACATTTACGATAACTCGCCTATTGGCCATAAACCCTAAAAATATCAAATCAGTCATAAGCAAACTTTGAAGTTTTGTTTAGTTGATTTGAGACTATTTTTGTTTCCTTTTTTCTAGTTTTTGATACAGACACTGCTAGCAGCTTATCAGGTAATATGCAAACGTTGCAGACAGATTCATCTTCAATCAAACACACACCGACATAAAAATATACTTTAAGCAGCATCCAATGTCTATTCCACAATCAAGTTCTCTATTAAGTTACCTCTTATAACCAGTGTTGCAAAACTGAGTTCAGTTCGATAAGGCAATAAATATCAAATTGGCACTTCACATTTCCTCAAGGTTTGAGTTTGAGTTCAACTTGATAAAGATTTGAGATTGATTCAATATCTTGTACAAATATCACCATTACTTGAAACAAGCTAGCGTTGCATTTCATTCAAAAAAATTGGAGCTTGATATGCAGACTTGGACAAGCTTTAAGTTAGCTCAAGTAATTCAAAAGCCGACTCTTAAACAATCGGCAACACTTATTTTGTGACTTATGATCTGGTTCAATAGTATACTTTTGTAAACTAACTACTGTTAAAACCATTGCTTCAAAACTATTTACATCTACAGGTGTTTATTGGGTTCAGACAAGCTACAGCTAAACAAATTTGAATAACTCAGTATGAGCAAGTTTCTTCAGCTCAACAGAGAAATTATTTGCTCTTTAATATAACCGGTTCTAAATTCTGATATCACTAGTCTATAAGCTTGTAAATAAGCATCACATAAGAACAATCCATTCGTACATTTATGATGGCTGTAATTAGGTTTTTCACACAGACAAAAATAAACTATAAATACTGGCATAAATAAATTAAGCTTCATCTAACCAAATTAAAATGTTGCTGCAAACATAAGCTCAGTAATACTGCTTCAAAACTGTCAACCCAATATTTAATTTGCAACAAAAACACATATCCGGTCTAAATAAAAGGCAAGGAACATAAAACACATCAATGTCGTGCAACATAAACTGATAAAAAGATCCAAAACACGTTCTCAACCTAATATCCTCCCTTAAGATCATTGACAACATCATATGGAATGGGTGTTACGGTCTCTAGGGTGGTGCCTTCAACCATAAATCCTGGTTTGGGTCCGAGTGGTTGCCTCTTAGTACTGATCACCTCACCCTTTGCCTTGGCTTCAGCCTTTAGTTGATCGTTCTTCTTAACCCTCTGTTTAAACTCTTCAGTGCATCTGGATGGCATGACATGCTCAATGCGGACATGAATCCTCTTCTTGATGATTCTGTTACCAACCTGTATTTAGCATACAAAGATATATTAAATTAAAGTCTTTTGTTGAACAAAATAACCAAACAAAGACAATTAGAGAGAGCTAAAGATCTCAATACTCAACGAAATGAGAATGGTGATCACTTAAGTGAACAATGAACAACTTGCAACATTTGAGCACGATATCGCAAAAACATGAGAAGTTCAACAAAGTGGCAAAGATTCAGAATTCAACAAAAGTGACTAAAAAAACACGCCCTTAAATATCTTAACTTTCACAAAGACACAAGATGAGCATACAAAACATGAGCCTAGAAAAATATGGAAACTTATTGCTTGACCATCAGGCTCCACATTGAGTGGTTCAAGTCACTCTTGATATAGTAACCTGTTTACCACAGACACACATACCTCAAACCTTAACCAAAAAACACCAACTCACTCTTCAACAAAACTATAAGATCATTCTTCTACAAATTTAAACCCATACACAAACACACTAAATAAAACACAATACTTCGTCAAATACAATTCACAATTCGCATATAACAAATAACAAAAACTTGCTAAACCTTAACAAATTGACATCTAAATCACATACTTAATACGAGCAAACAGCAACACATATTCAAATACTGTCTACAATCCAACGCAAACAACATATAAAATTTTTAATCACATGCCAACAAACATCTACACTAACTAAATCACATCTATAGGCATTGCTAAAATACAATACATTGTAATCAAATAACACAGTCAACCAACGTACTACACATCAAACACATAAATCAAGATACCATAGGGGTGATTGTTCAAGCTTATTTGTGGGCCTACGAGCTTATGTGATTTTGGCTTATTTTAATACCATATTAGCTTATAAGCTTGTTACATTATACTAGGCTTCTAAACCTATTAATCTCAAAAATAAGCCAGAAATTTTTAGCTTATGAAAACCAAGCTAACATCAGCTAAAAAGCTCACAAATAAGCTTAAACAAACACCCTTTAACAGCATATATTCACCACATTCCTTGACATACATCTCAAAAAACACAATATAGTTCCAATACTAATAGAGTACATATAAACACATAATCAATATAATAATTAAAATAAAATTAAAAAAANATGGGTAAATACCTGTTTGTTCATTTCAACACCAATGGCACGCTTGGTAACATTCCAGACCTGACCAGTACGGCCATGGTAAAACTTATGAGGCATACCTTTATGAACAGCACCATTAACCTTAACATCAACATAATCACCAACGTGATATGTTCTCAAGTATGTTGACAAATGAATCGTACCCTTCTTCCTAAACCCCCTTGCGAACAAATCCCTTGTTCTTGATCGCAACCCATGTCCAGCCGGCATCTTCTTTTTTTGTTTTTAAGGTTTGTTGGCTGATACAAAAATGAGGCACAAATGAGGGTGAGAGTGTTATATGATGTGTTTTAGGGTTTTTCTTTGGGCTTTTGGGCTTTTCTATGTTTTGGGTTGTGTGGGATTGGGTTAGCCTGTTGGGAAAATACTTTTTTCTTGGCTTGCTTTTACTTATGAGAAAACGAATAAAAAGTCTAGAGTGGCATTTGATTCATGGTTATTATTAGGGTCTTAAGAGAACTAGACGGAGCGTCATTCATGTTCGTTCGTTGTGCTTATTTAACCAGATAAATAAATAGACGCAAATTAGAGGAATTTTCTTGTTTATGTCCATTTATTAAGAAATGAGCTTGTTCATGTTTGTTCATTTACATATTAAACGGATGCAAACGAACGAGCACAATTAAACATAAGAAAACAAACATAAAGTATGCATAATGTTGTGTTTTATAAGTGTTATTTTTGTCTAACCAAAATACATTTATAGGTAAATGATAAAAATATATGATATAGGAACATAAGCGAATAAATGAACATAAACAAAGATTAACGAATGTATAAGCGGACGTTCACAAACATAAATGAATGGATGAGACTTTTGTTCATGTTCGTTCGTTTAACTAAATGAACGTAAAACGTTGTTCACATAATAAACAAACAAACATTTTATCGAACGGTACACAAACTATTCATTAAGTGTTCAGTTTGTTTACAGCCCAGCTACTAACTTTAACACTAACACAAAACTGACATATTCATGCAAACTTTCCAAAGAGCCATTGTAATTCTTCGTTATCATTAGAGACCCCGAAAGTCTAAAACCCTTTTAACCATTTAATATTCACTTGTATTAAGTTTAACCTAGCTTAAACAAGTCTTAAACCAATTACTTAGCACGTTGCTATGGACTTTTTAATTGCCAGTAACAGGGGTGTGCAGAATTCGGGTTTCACGCTCAAGAAAAAAAAAACCAAAATCGAATAAAAAAAGGTTGAACTGAATTTATAACTTAACCGAATTTACCAAAACCGAACATAACCGAATTATTCGGTTTTCGGTTCAGTTATAGTTTTAGCAAAATGAAAAACAAACCGAACAATAACTGAATTCACATAAAAATATATATTTGTTTATATATTTATATTAAAAAAAACATTAAAACTCGTGTAAATTTAAATTTTTTAAGTTTAAAATTCTTTTTGTTGCAAAAAAATCTATATAATTAAATAAATAAATAATTAAAATTATGTAATTCTGTTTATTCGGTTCGATTTTCGATTTTACCTAAAAAAATTACCAAACTAACCGAATTGTATAAATCGAACAACTCAATAACCGAACTGATGAACACCCCAAGCTAGTCGTTTGTTTATGGCCTTACAGAGAGTGAAAGTTTCATGGTTAGTATGTTTGATATAAGTTACCAAATCCAACAAGGAATTAGGTATTTTTTTAGCACATATGAGCTACCTTCCAGCTTTAAACAAAAGCATATAGGTGCCAACTTAATTATCCATCTAATATTTTGATATGGCAAATCATATGAGTAAACTTCCAGCTTTAAACAAAAACATATAGGTACCAACTTAATTATCCATCTAATTTCTAGACATGGCAAATCATATGAGTAAACTTCCAGCTTTAAACAAAAACGTATAGGTGCCAACTTAATTATCCATCTAACTTTTTGACATGGCAAATCGCTATGCGGACTCATAACATACACACAAGACTAGAATCGAAAAGTTCATAGAACTACGTACTAACGAGACATTATAGGGCTGAGTTAAGTGTTTATTGATTGTTTAAAATGATTGATGTCCTAGACACAAAAATTCCAACTAGTAGTTAAAGTATATTTCTTGTCTACACCATATTACTTCATTAAACTATGAGGAAAACTTGTCATGGACCAAAATGAAACGTCCAAACTGAGCTAATCTAATACCAACTTCTATTGTAGTATATCTTAGGAGGCGAGCCTATCATATAGGCAGGAGCAGGGACAGATCTAGGATTTTCAAAAACGTGTTGCACAAATTTTTCCAATCATAAGTACAAAAATTCGCACCAAAAAGTGATTTTTTTTTTTTTTTTTTTTTAAGTTGCACTGCAAAGAAAATAGCAAAAATATCGGGGGATGCACATATCAAAAAACAAGACTTTTTTATAAAAAAAATACACTTCGCAACCTAAAATCGAGTGTGGCCCGTGGCACACCCGGCATCGATGTGGCTTCGTCCACGGGCGGGAGCAATGTTATGCTCACATTAAGTTTACGCAATAAAATTTACATAATGAGTTGACAACTTCACTTGTCCATTCAAATAATTTCTCTCTCATTTTTTAATTGGCTTGACCGAAAAAATAACAAACCACATTATTATATGAATCCTTTTGTATAAACTTTTGTGAACATAGCGTTTTTCATTATCTTACAATGAGTGTCAAATATCGAGTCACTGATATTTATGGCTCCAATTGACATTTTCAAATAAAATTCATTGATGGACTGTGAAGCATTCATCTGTAGTTTAATATAATTTAATCTTTTACGTGTAGTGACTACTGACTAGAGATTTTAATTTTCCATGCAATGTTATTAGTTATTAATAAAAGTTTAATATTATATAATAATTTTGTTTTAACAAAGAGTTTGGTGGTTACTCTACGTCTGCTTGTTGACGAGTATGATGATGTGACACTAACCTAAACGTGGCAGATTTGACGAACATTATGCATGATCTAAGAGTTGAAATTAGTTTATAGGAGTACGTAGTATAAGATAAGACAATTTGAAAGAATAGTACTCCGTAATATTATAGTGTTCTTTATACAAAATCATCCCAAGTCTTCCTTATTATTTTAATGATCATCTCAATAATAAAATAATGGTTTGTTAATATACCAAGTCTTCTTTTGACGAAATCCTCTACCTTAATGTTCATCTAAATAGTAAATAATACTGGTCAGGAGTGTGATTATGCATCTATAAAAATGTAGTGACTTTTGATCGAAGATTAGAGGGATCATTTACTTTGTAAACTTGACAAATAGTGTGATAGGGACTTAATTAGTAGTTTATTATTATTTAAATTTTAATACTTTTCATATTATCCTATAAGTAGCTCCCGTAAATCATAATCAAACAGGCACATATAGGTGTTTAATCACATAGAACCAAAAAAATAGCAACATGCTACGTCTTTTCACGCTTCTACTATATACCTTACCTTTGACAATTGTCTCATTGCCATCGCGTGAAGCCGAAAATATTCAAAGTGGCACGAGCAATGTTGCAAAGTCAGGCTGCCAAACAAGATGCGGAAATTTGACGGTTGCTTACCCTTTTGGTATAGGCGTAGGCTCCGGTTGTTCCAAAGATGAATCCTTTGATTTATCTTGCAACACGACTTACGATCCCCCAAGGCTCTTTGTCAAATCAGGAAGAATCCAAATATACAAGATTTCAGATTTTGAGATGTGGGTCTCCACTGTTGTTGCATACAGATGCTACAACCAATCTGGAGGTTTAACTAACCACTCTAATGCGTGGACTAACTTAAGGACCACACCTTTCACTTTTTCCCAAAAGAATAAATTCACAGTCACCGGATGCGATGATTTTGCCTTGATCACTGGGACAAATGGTGGTGACTTCTCTAGTGGCTGTTTAGGATTATGTAGCAGATCAGAAGATGTGCCTAGTGGATACTGCTCAGGAATCGGGTGTTGTCAGACATCGATACCAAAGGGCCTCAAAACTTTTAGTTCTACACTTACTTCCTCAAGAAACCATACAAGAGTTTGGTCCTTCAATCCTTGTGGATTTGCATTTCTTGGTGAGGAGGAGAGTATTCAGTTTCATGGTGCAAAAGATTTATCCAATGCTTCCGAGTTTTATACTAAGACAAGGTCGACTGTCCCCATTGTGCTCGAGTGGGCAATTGCAAGCAACCTGAGTTGCATAGAGGATAACGTGTGTAAGGGAAATAGCTCATGCAAGAATACTGACATTGGTGGATATCGTTGCAGTTGTAATAAAGGTTATGAAGGAAATCCTTATCTTGATCCAGGCTGCCATGGTATGTTTAAATTTACACTTTGTTTGGTTTGAAACTTTTGGGTGCGACCTAGATATCATATGGTATTCCTATAATCATATTTGTAATCAATGAAAATAGTCTTTAGAGACTATTAATATATGCAATCAAAAAAGTCTTTAGAGGCTACTATTAGTATTGAGATATATGGTCATCAAAGACACTTTCCCTACAGTATTCCTATAATCTATCATATCAGTATTGAGATATATGGTCATCAAAAATAATAGTAGCCTCTAAAGACTTTTCTGATTGCATATATTAATAGTCTCTAAAGACTATTATTTTCCTAATGAGTCTACCGACAACTAGCAAAGTATTCATTACATGGTTTTCATTGACATAGTTTATTATCTTGTATTTATAATTTATAGACAAAAATGTGTCCAAAAAACCTCCTTGTTCTAATCTGTGACAGTTTCCATTGCTAGACATCGACGAGTGTGACGGCAAAAGCAATATCAGTTGTTATGGGCAATGCATTAATACAGCAGGAAGTTACAATTGCACATGTTGGCCAAGATATACCGGTAATGCTAAAACACCAGATGGATGCCAGCCTATTGCTAAGGGATCCAAATTCCCGGTCATGATATTCACATTAGGTACTTTTCATATAATTAAGTAACATATATGTTAAATTTTACCATGTCAAAGATTCAATATTACAAGTGCATGTTTAATTGTGTATGATAAGGAAGACGACAAAACAATGTCATAATTTTAAACACTCATTGATCTTTTTATGACACAAACCAGATGTTAGACAATAAAATATAGATAGGGTTTATATTTTATTTTCTAATAATAGTATCGTTTTATTTTCCATATAGCTCTTGTGTTAGGCTCACTGGCAATATTATCTGGAGTGACCGGGATTTTCTTTGGAATAAGAAAAAGGAAACTAATCAAGCTACGAGAAAAGTTCTTTGAGCAAAATGGCGGTGTCTTACTGAAACAAAAGCTTAATGCACCAGGGACTAATACGGCAATGATTATGTTTACCACAGAACAACTACGAAAAGCAACTCACAATTATTCTGAGGAGCGAATTATTGGGCGAGGTGGTTATGGTGTAGTGTATAAAGGAATTTTACCAGATAAACGTGTTGTTGCAATAAAGAAGTCTAAATTAGTGGATGAAACCCAATCAGAACAATTCATCAATGAAGTCCTGATCCTTACACAAGTTATCCATCGAAATGTGGTAAAGCTTTTAGGTTGTTGTTTGGAGGAGGAGGTCCCGGTGCTAGTTTATGAGTTCATCTCCAATAACACACTTTTCTATCACATACATCAAAGATCGGGTGGAATGAGTTGGTTATCATGGGAGAATCGATTAAAAATTGCTTCTGAAACCGCAGGCGCACTTGGATACCTTCATTCACAAGCCATTATGCCTATCATACATAGAGATGTCAAGTCTACCAATATATTGCTAGATGATCACTACACTACAAAAATTTCAGATTTTGGTGCTTCAAGGTTAGTCCCCTTAGATCACGATCAAGTTACTACTCTTGTTCAAGGCACTCTGGGTTACCTTGATCCTGAGTACTTCTACACAAGCCAATTAACCGACAAGAGTGACGTATATAGCTTTGGAGTTGTCCTTGCTGAACTCATAACCGGGCAAAAACCCCTATGTGCAGATAGGTCTATTGATGAAAAGAATTTAGCAACATACTTTGTCAAGGCGATAGAAGAAAACCGTCTATTTGAAATTGTTGAACCAAGAGTTTTACGTGAAGCAACTCTTGAGCAATTACAAGTAGTAGGTGACTTGGTAAAGAGATGTCTTAACGTACATGGCAACGATAGACCTACAATGAAAGAGGTAGCAATGGAATTAGAGGGATTAAAGAAGCTCAAAACTCATCCATGGGGTCAACAACAAACAAATGAGGAAACTAGAAGCTTGATCCTAGAAGTTGATCAATCTGATCTTTATGAGGTACCATTAATCCCAGATGATTGGGAATCCTCCTCAGGTTGCAGTACTAAAATGACGTTTCAAGAAAGTAAACCGCGTTGAAGTTTTGAGAGTGCTTGTTGTTGTAACGAGGTTGGCAACCCATCTCTCACCCAAAATCCCATCACTCACTCCCAACCAATCCCCTTATGCCACATCATTCACCTACTTTTTCCATCACTCACCCATTTTTTGTTGGCAACACCATCACTCACTACATCCCTTCACTCACTTCATTTAAAAAAAAATTTCCATCACTCACTCATTTTTTCCTTCTTTCCCGTGCGTGAAACTTTCACTAATTTTCCATCACTCGATGCATCACGCAAGCAAGGCGGCGGTGATGCCGTGCGTGATACATCCCTTCCCGTGCCTTCCCGTGTACGTTGCCAACCCCCTAAGCCTATTTTCCCACACATTGTTCCAGTAGTGTTTTCTATTTAGTGCTTTAAGTATGTAATATTTTTAATTTTCTGTGTCTTCCTCGTGTTCAGAAGTGGTTTAGGTAGTTATTTGAGTGGATTTCTCAAAATTACTTGTGAGCTTATATTACATGTGTATAAAATTATAATAGAAATAAATCGATAAATAGATGCAAAATATTAGTAACACAAACTAAGGGCATCTCCAATGCATTAGCTCAATACACTTCCACATCACATGCACATCATCTTTTAAACTTTTCACACATAACATTTACAATCCATTAAACTTTACATGATTTAATGAGAAGGCCCACCATTTCATCATTTAACCTTGTCAGAATCTATATCTTTTATTTAAATATTATCAATGAAACAAAAGGAGGCCCACAATATTCAAATTAATAGAGGTGCAAGCAGAAAGAAACTCAATTTACACTCGTGGATACCACAATGGTATTGAATAATGAGGTGTCATATGATCATTTCTACTGAACCAAGCCACATCACTCCATTGTGGATGGCGTAATAGATTGATACAAAAATAATTGTATAAAAAGACATTATTACAAAATAAATATATAAACGTGATACACTCGACGTGTGTGAAGTACTTCCTTATACAAATAAGACGTTATGAATAACATATGAAATTGCACAAAATCTTCCTATTTCTCTAACAAGTAGGAGGGCCGGCCGCGTTGCGGCCGCTTTTTTCCTTGTATTATACACACGTTACTACGAAACTGGTGAAAAAAGGCAGCCAAACATTAGTTGGTACAATAGTACACTACATACAGTAGTACTGTTAATGTTTATCCTAAGGAGCTAGTCACCGTCTGCGCATAACCATCCAATACGAAACACTGATCATATACTATTATTTAAAGCAAATGACGTAAATGGAGATATTCTAGGAACTTTAACCACCTGGTAAACACTGAAACAAAGATGCACAGTCAATTTTTATAGTTGATAATATGATTCACATTGTGGATCACACCATTATATATTCACATACAATTACTGCATTAGTAGCAGGGGTAACATGTATCATTTAGTATGTGTGTATATGTATTTTTATGTCTCAAAAGGAAAATGCGATAAAATAGGAAAGCTACGGGTTGCTTACAAATTTAGGACCCGCTTGGCAGCCCCTCTCTCTGAGTATCATCGCACAAATCAATTTTAAACATCATTAGCCACATAAAACATAAGGATGTGCATGTTTCAGAGGAAAAGAAACATTTCACAACAAAAGGCTATATATTTGATCATTAACATACCACGATCATATTTGGCCATTAAAAAAGTGTCGATCAAAGTCAGTGATACGTATAAATATCATACAAATACCCAAAATAGTAAATTCAAATGTTCAAAAACCACCAAATAATCTAAAAGTGATGATCTTGGTGAGTTTCACCGACGTTTTTTTACCATGACACTGCTAAAATCTTTTAATACTTTAGTTGAAAATAATATTAAACATGTATAACAAAAGCACGCAACATGAACCTGTAAGATCTGCTAAAATCTTTTAAGACTTTAGTTGAAAATAGTACTTGTATAAAATCTTCTAAAAGTCACCGATATTCGCGTGTTTTACTGCATTTTTTTAATATACTTAAAACCTGTATAACAAAAGCAGGCTACCTGAACCCGCAAGACCGCCACCGCGATGAATCCTTCTCGAATCACACCGCCGTTTTGCAGTCTGTCATCAAAACATTTTATCAAACACCTCATATGCAATTTAAAAGATTAATCAGATTCACTGCTTGCAATTAAAAAACCACCATTGATTTAAGCATCCTAATCACATAAAACTTATAAACCAAACAATCAAGTAAATCATATAAAAATCAAACCAAACTTTACAGCACACTGAAAACACCTAAAAATCAAACCAAACTTACACTGAAGCACATGTTTTGGCACGGTCCACCTGATCTTCTCCTCCACAGCTGTGCCTCTGTTGTGTCTTTGCTTTATACCACCACAAACAGTGCAAACCCAAAGGCGGTGAGAGAGAGAGAGAGACAGATGCGGTGAGATTGTATCGGCAAACTATACATGATTAGCCGACCCAGACGCATAGTTATCTAAAAAAAATAAAGATAATTACGTAATTATACAGATAATATTACGGTGTATAACTGTATGAATGGAACATTACATAATTAAAATAGACCTTTGCACTTCTGGATCTATGATTCGCGAACCTTTTAACCTGCTATGATCTCCATAGGCTGGCGCCCAAAATATCAACCTCTTTTTAGACTTGCCTCCACTTATATCTTCACTGAAGAAATCGAATAAGCTACCAAGAAGCAACAAACAAAAGCAACTGTCACATTTTCCTGTTGATGTTGTAAAATAACGAACTATTATGTACATCCATCAATAGTACCCGAAACATATAAAAAAGCACATACATTAGCAGCTACAATTCACACGGACACAACAAAAAGGATAGACCTCAATGGGCTCATTCCAACACTACAACGAATTTCACCATAAACACTGATTAGCATTGTGTTTCAAAATATCGTCTCGCGGATATTTGGTACTTCGATTTGAAAATGATTGTGTACCTCAGGTTCGTCAATCCACACCGCGTCGTTCGTCCAGGTCCATACATTAGCTACTTTGAAACCGTAACACCCTATATATCATGAGAAGTGCACATTCAATATTCGAACTCGTAAGGAATACCAAAGGCATACATGACGGAAAATAAAACTTTAGGCTAACCCTGTCACTTGATTCCCCAAACTTGTTCCAACTCAAGTTGTGTTGCTTTCATGCCACGTAGAGATCCGTTTGCCACCTTCCCAAATTGTGGTTGAACCTTTATTAAGGAACAAACCTTTTACCAACAATATACCATTATTTGCCGAATGTAATACAGAAAAATGCATATACAACAAATTACCTACAACGGATTGGTGTACGACATCAACAGGTTCGTGCATACTAACTGAATTAGTGTACGTCTTCTGATTGGCACCTATAAAATAAAGAAATATGGTGTTTGAACCTCGAAATAACACCGAAATCGAAACACTGACAACCCAACAAACACTAATACCTGAACCGTATTGGGCAAGTTTCTATTGTTCGGTATGTGTCTTCACCTTATGAAAGCTGGTACCATGGTGGCCTAAATCATCTGCAATAATAGTAGCAGCGCACACGTCAGTATCCGTTATTTTGGCAGGTAATTGAAAAGTGTAAATTCAACCTACCTTGACCAATAGAACACGCACAACCGCTATTCATGTACCAGTCTTTTGTGGGTTTCTATTAATGCCTGTTACAATAGTGGTTTGTTAACAGTTAGTGTAACCCACAAAAAGTGAGCATATGAAACGTAAGCCCAAAACCAAATTAGCCATAAGCTGATTGTATAAGCCTTAACAATCAACCCCTTAAAACTATGATCCTAATAAGCAATAAAAGTAATAAACATAATGAATTAATGCATACCCAGTAAGTCACCAACTTTTAGCGCCCAAACCAAAAGCCAACACCAAATTATCCTAACCCAAACCAAGACATGCTTGTGATGTTTTGCCCTACACCGCGTATCGTTATTCGTTAACAATAAATTTAGTGAACTAAGCATATCAAAACATCAAATTGCCCTACATCAAATTGCATACATCAAATTGCTTGATTAACTGAAAATTCATTTTTTTTTTGTCAACCTGAATACCAGGTTAGATTATCAATTTATCAAATATTTAGATTGGAAAAAGATGAATCGGAAGATGAGGGTAGAATGAGTCGGTAGATGAGCCGGCAAATATTTTTTTATTTATCTTCACTGAGAAAGTGTTTATTAATCGAGCTTCGCTGAGAAACCAATTTTTTTTCGTAAACTATTGTTAGGATCTAAGTTTATCAACATTTATCAAGTCTCGATTATTTCAGTATATGTAATAGGTTGCTATTATATTTGTTTACTTATGTTTAAACGTTTAGAGTCCAATAAGCGTCCAATGGGCCTAGAAGCCCACGTTTAGAGAAGATAGGGAAGAGAGGAGTGTTGCCCTACTCTTCACCTATAAATAGGACTCATTGTATTTCATATTTCTTGTTGGTTATTTCATTATCTAACTCTTGCACTTTTGCCTTTCATATTGATCTAATCAACCAAACTCTATTTCTCATCTTATTTCTATACTTGTGTTTACAATATGGTGACCTAACAAGTGGTATCAATCGCTAGAAGAAGATGTATGTTTTGTTTTTGTACCTAACGAACCAAAAAGTTTGTTTTTACTCGTTAAATTTTTGCAAAAGCTTGCAGCTTTCTTGTTTGTTTCGTGTTTCTATCACATCTTTGTCCTCAAACTTGTGTTACAAACTCAAAACAACCAACAAAGTTTCAATTTTTTTTTTAAAATTTAAGATTCGTATATTTGTACTATTTTTCGAAAATTTTCAAATTTTTGAAAAGTGGTTCAAGTTTGCAACTTTCTTTAAGATTTCATCATTTTAAGGTTAGTTGTACAAGAATCTTGGATTAAAAACGTGTTTTTGGCTTGCTTTTTACAAAAACAAAAATCTGCCATAAAAGTACTAGTTTTCGAGAACCTTAAACCCCATACTTTCGAGATCCTTGTTTATTGCTCCAAAGGTGTTTCAGTTGCTTACTCAGTGCTTTTCTCTCTTGTATAAGAAAGAAAACACTTCGACTCGTTGGATATTATCGAGCTTGTATAGTCTCGATAATTTTGGAATTTTTTTCGAAACTGTGAAACTTTCGAGAACTTCCTAAATTTTTCGAAATCAACTTTTGTTTTCGAAATCTTTGGATCTTTTCGAAATCCTTTCATCATCTTTCGAGAACTTTTCTAAAATCACTAATCTCAGAGATTTCGAAACTTTTTCTTCAAATTTCTCGATAACATACAACTTTCGAGAACTTTGATCATTTTCGAGAACTTTGGTATTTTTTCGAGATCTTTGGACATTTACAGAGATATTCTTCAACAAAGTTTCGAGAACACACTTGGGAAAGTTTTCGAGAATTGGCATAACACTTATACCTTCTACAAGATCCATTTACACACAAGTCTTTCATCATGTCTCAACCACCGTACTACAACTTTCATCATCAGCAACCCTATCATCAAACACAATTGTTTCGTCAACAACAACAACAATATCAACAACAACAACAACAACCTCAACAATCATATCCATATAATCAAATGGTCTCTCAACAACATGTCATGATGCATCAACATCAACAACTGCCTCAACCTCCACCATTTCCAATGCAACAAATCACTCAACCGTCGAAACAAACTCATTGGTTTGACCAAATGTGTGAAGTCATCACTACTCAACAATCAAGACATGAAGCAGGTTCACTTGACACACCACCAATGCTCACACCCGGTAACTATGTTCAGTGGTCAAGTCGATTCCTAAGATTTCTTGAACTCAAGAAACCACATGGCAAATACATGAGACAAGTTATCACTGAAGGTCCATTTGTAACACCGACTAACTTTGTCCCTGGTAATCCTAATGCTAATCCACCCATACCGGATTCACACAGACCTCTTACTGATGCTCAACTTACTGCTGAACAAATACTTCACAAAGAAGCAGATGAATATGCTATGATTTACATTCTTCAAGGCATACCTAATCCGATCTTTCGCAGTGTTGATGCTCAGAAAACAGCTAAGGCTATGTGGGAACATGTTCATCTCCTAATGGAAGGTACTCAATTGAATCAGGAGGACATGGAGTCAAAACTTTACATGGAATACACACATTTCATGATTGAGCCAATGGAATCACTTGAGTCATATTATCACCGCTTCACGAACATCATTAATGACCTCGACAGACACAATATCATCTTACCAAAGATTGCTATAAACACGAAGTTCTTAGGATGTCTCGGTCCTGATTGGCAGAAGTATGTGACATTTGTTCGACAAGCAAAGAACCTTCATGAGACACCATATGGTTTGTTGTATGACTATCTGAAACATCATCAATATGAAGTAGACAACGATCGCGCTCTCAGAGGACATTACTCACAGACCCCACCTACAAACACTTTGGCGCTTGTTGCTCAATCACATGTTCCGTCTCCACCATTACAACACAATGTTTATCATCCATAACAGGCTTATCTCAACAACCATCTCAGTATTCATTTTATGATTCCACAATGCACCCTCCTGCAAATCAATTTGCCTCATATGACAACAATGACACCTTGTCTTCACAACACACTACTAATGATGACGATGATGATGAGGACTTTAATAGTCTCAACCAAGGAATTGCACTCATTGCTCAAGCTTTCAGCAAATTCTCAAACAAGTCCAACAATCGTCTTCGTACATCTTCAAACACAAGGAATCAAGCTGTCATTCACGATGGTTGCGTTGAAATTCAGAATCGTAACAGTGGTAGATTTGGATCGGGTGGTTATATGGGTAACTCCAATTCTGGACAACGGTTTAACAACAATGGAGGATTCAGGAACAATGGTGGTGTCCCTCAGAAAAAGGCAGAGATTGTTGATACAGGGAATACTGAATCAGGGAATACAGTCATCAGATGCTAACTGCAATGGAATAGGTCACTTGGCAACTGCATGTCCATCACCACGAACTCAAGGTAGTAAGTATCACAAGCAGGCATTACTCCTTGCTCTCAAAGATGAAGCCCGCAGCAATACGAATGCCAATGACAACAGCTTCATGGCTAATGCACATTTCGATGATGACATGGAAGATCTGGAAGCTGCTGTTATGCTCATGGCCAACATGCATGAACTCCACATAAGTGACTCGGGCCCAGTCTATGACTCCAATGGTCTTTCTCAGGTAACTGATTGATGAGACGAAAAGTGTTACGCTTTTAGGGGGTCATTTAAGCCCTAATTCGTATAAATGTGATCAAATATTGCCCTAAATCGTTCCTTTTGTCATTTTAGGTACTTTTGAGAGGAATTCTGGAAAACATGCATATTCGGACGTTTTTGGAGCATAAAAGTGAAGAAAACGACAAAGTCTCAAAAGATGAAGATTTACAACCTGACGGCGTCAGAAGTCACAAGGTGACGCCGTCAGAAAGCCTTGACAAAAGAGTGGAAACCAATTATCAAATGACGGGCCAGAGGAAATTTTGGATTTAACACCTGACGCCGTCAGGTGTTAGGAAAAGTAGGCCGTCAGGAGTAAAGTTAAAGAGTGACGGCCCAGAAGGTTTTATAAGGTGACGGCGTCAGAAGTGGATCTAGGCCATCCGAGAAACCTAATGGCGGCGAGCTGACGGCGTCAGCCCTTATAACCTGACGCCGTCAGAGTGTAAAATCTATATATAGTTTTCTAATTTTCATTCATTAGTGTGGAACTTTGTGGAGAACTTTTAGGGCAAACCCTAAAGACGAATTTTCTGTACTTTTTAGGGTTTCCAACCCTTGGAACCCTCATGCTTAATTAAAGATAAGTCTTCACTTTAATTCAATCAATATGTCTATGTGTTGGTTGATTATCTCTTTTGCTTGTCTTTTAATTAACATGTGTAGCTAAATTCTCTAGTGTTTGCTTAGATCTAATGAAACCTAACTATTAATTATTGGTTGATTGGTGTGTGTTGTTGTTTGTTGGGATGATTGTTCCATCAATGTTAGGCTCAAGAAAACTGGCCAACCTCCTTTATGGTAACGTGCTTGAACGTCTTGGGAAACATGTAGCCAAGGCATACTAGGCTATTAAGGTAGTATTTAACGCATGAGCCACTGTTTACAACCCCTATGGTTGTGCCGTGCATGGCATAGGGCGAGATAAGAGCTCATAGAATTGGAGAGATATGTATGCCACTCCATGAGTTATTAGGAATACACCCTTCATCCACACAAGTAACACACATATCAATTAACCGGTAAAAGATAGTTAGGGAGTAATGAAATCTAAGTAAACACAATTTTCTCCATATTGTTTTCACAACCACAATAGTTTAGATATTTATTTTATTTTAATTTGCATAAGTAGTAAACTTGGGTTAGTTGACTAGCAACTAATTCCGCCCTTCCTCTAAAAACCGAGATTTTAATTGCTTTCAAAAAAATATAAAAATACAAAAAGAATCTTCCTTCCACCCTTAGACCTATTAGAGTAGCTTTTCTATCCTAACGAACACTATTCCCTGTGAGAGAACGATCAATCCCCCGTACTTACCACTATCCTATACTACATCGGTCAGGTACACTGCCTGGTGGGGTTGTAAGCCTCTTGAGATCCCTCGAGAGGTAAAACCTGTTGTAAGGTCACAAAACCACGCATCAAGTTTTTGGCGCCGCTGCCGGGGAATAGTTATTGTTTAGGTAGAATTTTTATTTCTTTAGGTCTACTCACTAGATTCCTTTCTAGTGAGATTTTTATTTTCTTTTTCTAGGATTTTCTTTAGTCTATCTTTTTCTTCGTGTTTTTGTTCGTAATCTTTACCATCCGCCATCATGGAAGGTGGTAACATCCTTGATCCCAACAACCTAATTCAACCAAACCACCCACCACAACCAAACCAACCTCCTAGACCCCGCACCTTAGGAGAGTATTCCCGACCTAGCCACCTTGGCTATCGAAACACCATTGAGCTCACTCAAGGAGCCAATGTCACTCCCTTGCGATCCGACACCATCCGGTTGGTGCAAAGCGGATGCGCATTCCATGGACTTCGTTCCGAAGATCCAAACCAACATCTCAAGGATTTCCTCAAAATCGTAGATTCCATAGACCTTGATGTTGCAACTCGAGAGACGACCCGATTGCGTCTCTTCCAATTCTCTCTACGGGACCAAGCTAGTCAATGGCTTGAGCGACTTCCCGCAGGATCCATCACCTCTTGGGACGATCTCACAACTCGTTTCCTTGCTCAATTTTTCCCACCGGGGAGAACTACCAAACTAAGAAAGGATATCTTAATGTTTGAGCAACGTCGAGGCGAAACTCTCTACGGAGCATGGATTCGATTCAAAGACTTACTCCAAAGAGTCCCCCATCACGGCATCAACCTCTGGCTTCAAATTCAAATCTTCTATGACCATGTTGACTACCACGCCAAGCGTGCCATCGATCAAGCAGCCGGGGGCAAACTGCGTGATAAGAGCGCCGAAGAATCATGGGAAATCATTGAGGAGCTCGCATCCGACGATGATGAATTATGGCAAATTTCCCACGAAGTGCACGCAGCAGTAAGCACATACGCATCACCCAACAAAGCCAACCAAATCACCGAGGGAAGCATTAGTGAGCTTGAAAGAAGGGTTGAATACCTTATGGAAAAACGAAAAAAGCACTTGAGCCCACAAAGAGCAACCGTCAACTCAGTTTCATGCTCTGGGCATACTCCATTATCCGAATCACCCCTTAGGGAAGACACTAAGCCCTTCCATAGGTACACTCGCCCAAGCTCACCACCTCAAGAGCTTAGCCCCACATTCGAAACTCAAATGAGAGAATACATGTCAAAACACTCCGAACGACTGGCCACGTTTGAGGAAGCCATGTACAAACAAAAGGAAAGGATGGATGAGAAAATGACGGAAATGATGGGGCTTTTGCAAGAATATGCGAAGGCAAAAACTCCGAGTAAGGTATTACTGCGAAAGAAGGCCGAAATACCCAACGATAGAATGGTAAACACCATTTCCGTCATCCGAGGGAGCGAGGGCGGAAATCCGGAGAGAAGGGTAGCTATGGAGGTTAACAAGATCGACCTCGTCCCATTCGACGAGGAAGACACCAATGACGGCAAATGCAATTCCGGGGACAAGGAGGAGGCGCCCCCCGATGAGTGCCAAAAAGTAGAAACACCAGAGTCCCAGCAAGTTAGGCATTACCTCAGGCACGAAATAAATAAAGAGACCATAACCGATTGGGTGCAAAACTATCGACGTACTCATCTACCCCACAAAGAAAAGGGTGAGACAAAACCAGACAACGAATCTGACACCCTACCCGGAGGTCAGCTTTATGAAAGCCTCATAAGACAAAAGCTAGTCGCAAAGCAAGAGTTCCACGGGGTATTTGAAGTACCATGCCGGATTGGGAAACTCAAATTCTTAGATGCGGTAGCTGACCAAGGTTCCGATGTAAATTTGATGCCATTCTCCGTCTATGTTCAACTAACGAATGAACAACCCTCAATGACTCGTACCAAACTTTCTTTTGCAAAACATTCGTATGAGTACCCCTTAGGAGTCGCGGAAGATGTGTTAGTTAACGTTGCTGGATTCATGTACCCGGTCGACTTCATGATCGTTGAGAGAGGTGAGGCAAATATGCCAATAATCCTTGGATCACCATTCCTTGCGACCACGAAGGCACAAATCGATTACGAGAGCAATACTATCCGAATCAAAAAGGGGAAGAAAACAATAAGCTTCGCGACAATTCCACGATATATAAGAGAAGCTAACCTACGGATGAAGGGAGAAGCGAATCCCGGTGCACT
>LBNU01008861.1:56237-87401 GCA_014162995.1 Artemisia annua
TATTTACTTTTTCTTTCATACCTGCTATGGAATTTTCAACCTAGTTATCATTGCCATGAACGCCCGGCTTGCTCTCCTCTTTCATACCGCTATCGACAAATTTGTTGACTCAAACTCGCTAGATTTAGTTTGACTTTTTATATGCTATACGGTCCCCCGCTCTCCGTCGGGCTGACGTTTCTAACTGTAAACTCGCTAGCTTTTTTTTTGCAATGCAAACTCGCTAATAGTTATTTTCTAAAATGACGATCCCGCTATGCATAAACAAGTCACCAACTCGGCTATCCAAGCAGAAAATGATACTCGCTAGTTAAATCCCTAAAAAAGTGCAAACTCCGCCTCCACTAACCCCCCTAAAAAAATATCAGAGCAATAAACGTGAGAACTTCGAAACCCCAACAACAAGTACCATTCACCTACAGGCGACGGTCGAAGGCTACAGGAACCACATTTGATCAACACAGCCGACAAGAGTAATGAAACACACTGTAAAACCGTTGCATAAACTAACGGCAATAAAACGATTAGGAACACTTAAATCAAGCCTTAGAGAAGTAGCAAACAATAGAGCCACCGGTTCCTTGCAAGCCCTAACCCGACTAATGCTTTTTTTATGAAACTCAAATAAAAACATGCAAGGTGACAAGAGAAATTATAAAGTGTGTAGAGAAAGATTAAAAAGGACAGCTTGTAAAGATTTAAAGGAAAGTTTACCAGACAATCAAATAAAGCTTGAAATAAGAAGCATCAAAAATACTATGGCATTGCAAAAAAGATTACACTAAAACCGAAAATAAAACTATCAGCTACTCTACCCTTACCCCTACTCTAATACTAAACCAACCCTTCACACTGAAGGCTTTAAGCTTTTTCTATTGTATAAGCAAGAGGCTTCTCTAAAAGTTTTTGACAATGTTGCAACTTAAAGCCTCTGAACCTTGTACAATTATGTTAAAAGAAAATAAAACTTTGTTACAAATTACTAAACGTCGTTAACCATTAAAAGATGATAAACTCCGTTGTCAATCTCGAGGCTTGTCGTTGACGATTTATTTCCAAGTCTTCAAAGAATGGTAACGTTTACCTTGCTCAATTTTTGGAAAGCTTCTTTCTCCAGTGAATATCTTTTCTTGGTTTTTGACGTTAAGCGTATGCGTTATCTTCTTGGAGCTTTTTCTAAGAAAAATAAACCTCCGTTACATCCGCATCACGGGTTATCCTGAGTAGACGTTTTCATGCCTTTGCCCCCTCGAGCTCATAGAGTGAACACTTTTCCTTCCACATCTCGCTCGGATTCTCCTTAGTCTTAGTCTTTAGTTTTCATTTAATTTTCTTGTCATTTATTTTATGTAAGTTTTATTTACTTGTCATTTAAGTTTATGTCAATTTAATTTTCGTGTCTTGATTTTACTTATTGTCATTTTATTGCTTTAATCTTTACAAGTTCTTTCTTAATCTTTACAAGCTTTTATTAATTTTCTTGTCACCTTTGCATGGTTTTTATTTGAGTTTCATAAAAAAGCTTATGGGTTAGGGCTTGCAAGAGAAGCCGTGGCTTATTTGCTTATTTCTAAGCTTATTTTAGTGTCTTAACGTTTTTATTTATCAAGTTTTTACAAGTTTTATTTACCTTTTATTAAATTTTTGTGTCACGTTAGAAGTTTTTTTTTTTAGTCCAGTATGTTTTATTTTTAGGGTTTAGTAGCGAGTTTCATTTTAGGGTTTAATAGCGAGTATCATTTTTCTTTGAATAGCGAGTTTAGACTTTTTTTTATGCATAGCGAGTATTAGGAAAATAATATAGCGAGTTTGATTTGGAAAAAAAAAGCTAGCGAGTTACATTAGAAAGTCAACCCAAGACTATAGCGAGTATGAAAAAGTCAAACTAAATCCTAGCGAGTTTGCATGTCAAATTTTAGATAGCGAGTAAGAAAGAAATGTATAGCGAGTTTCATGGCAAAAAAATTTATAGCGAGTTTGAAAAAAAATTCATAGCGAGTATGAAAAAAAAAATATAAATAGCGAGTTTGATTTTTTTTTAAATAGGTAGCGAGTATTATTTTTTATTACATAGCGAGTTTAGTTTTTATTGTGTCAACTTTATTTTTAGTCCAAGTTTATTTTGAGTCGTGTCTTATCTTTTCTTCTTTTCTTATTTCTTTTACAAGTCGAGTTAGACTTTTATTTTTCCTCATCGTTTATCAGTGAGGTTTTCATTTTAATTAATTCTAAACGTTATGCTGTCGAATTTTCTTTAAAATCTTTTTAGTGTCTTTTACTTATTAAAGTCTTTCGTCTTTTCATTTTTAGTCTTACCTTTTATTTACGTTAAATGTTTTTACAAGTTTTTAATTACTTTATCGCTTTAAGTTTTTAATATGAGTCTCGAGTAGTTTTAAAACGTGTTTGCTTAGTCACTCGAGTTTGTGAGTTAAGTAAGAGCGTTAAACGTTTGTGATAAGTAATCGAAAGATTGCTTAGACGTGTGAGTTAATTATTCGAAGACGAAATCTTTGAACGATTAATTCACTCGTCTTGAGTTAATATCTTTTCAAAAGATTAATCAACAACTAATCTCGAGAAAGGAGAATAACTCGTTGCAAACTTTTACCTCAAGCTTAACGAACTTATTCGCGTCGCTTTGCAAACACATTGTCTTTTAAATTCATTTACCGTTTTATTTACTTATCGCTTTCATTTACCGCTTTCTTTAGTCATTTTATTCATGCAACTTTACTTGTTTTCTTATTTCATGTCGTTTTACCGCTTTCCTTTACTTTAATTTGTCGTTATAGTATAGACTAAACCAAAAACTTTCTTTTAAACCCTATTCATCACACATAGCTCACGGTCTTGAGTGACGAGATCCATATTCAACCCTCGTTGGGACAACGATACCCGTGGTTTGAGCTTGTACTTTGCTCCCGCGAACTTTATCAATATTTTTGATCTAGGATGGTTCAAATTGATGCAGATGTTTCTAGGATGGTGCAAATCGAAGCAGATGTTGTTACTCTATCTCCATTTGACCCAATCGTGGCTTGAATAAGTATGTTCCCATGATAATACTAGCCCCGTTAGGTTTTTTAAATAGTTGTCAATATTTTACCAGATTTTTATTTATATAATTGTCAATATTCTATCAGATTTTTATTTATATCGTAACACTCTAAAGATTATGTACTCGCGACCATAATTCAACAAATAAGTGTTTTGCGCATTCGAGACATGAATCACAAACTAGTTATAAAATTTAGGGGGAAATTCTGCAAATAACCCACAAAGTACACCTTACACACCCCTAGTGCCCCAAAATTGCAAAAGTTCTTCAAATACCCCAAAGGGATCTGGTCACCCTTGCTCCTTGGGAGGATGTCACAAAATTTTGCCAAGTGTCCCCTAAGTGGTACTAACTTGGTACCACTTATAGTAGGTATGTTTTTGGGCGACTGGGTCCACAAATCTTTGGCGACTGGTCATTTTTGTCTTTTAGTCCAAAAGTTATTAACTACACTTTTGGTCCTTGTTGTTTGTTTGGTATTTCATATTTGGTAACAATCTTTCTTTCTCTTTTATAAATAAAAGGGACACATTTTATTTCCTTAAAATACACAAACACATATACAAAAGATTCAATCACTACAAAAATGATTCAAATCCAACTACCGTACTCCGATAAAAAAATTTATTGCCAATTGCCAAAATTATTCATCCAAAAACTTATGGACCAAAAGACGAAATAATTCATTTATCTAATATATCACAACAAAATCTAAAACCTATTGTAATTCATTTTTTTACTTCCTTCCAGCCACCAACATAAACTTTTCTCCCAATATCAAATACAAACACAACCACTCCTTTTTCTTGATTCTGCTCCAATGAAATTAGCAGTTGTATCAACCATACAAAGGAACGCACCTATGGGTTCCTTCTATACAGTAACCTAGAAGCCGCACAAGATTTTTGTGTCGAACATGCCCTATAGCCTCCACTTCAACTCTAAATTCTTTCTCTGCTTGCCCCCTATGCATAAATTAACTCGATAAAATAATATAAGTGTAACTTCAACATTAGAGATACAAACAGATGCGGATACTCACAGATTGTTAAGTAGCTTCTTCGCTGCTACTACAGTCCCATTGGTCAAAGTGGTCAACGGAGGAAAGGAGATCTGATGTGGAGGATGAGGATGATGACGTCATGATAGGGTGGAAGTGAAAGAAGAAGGTATTTTTGGTGGATCTGATTATAGATTTGGTTTATAGGTGAGTAAATAATTGTTTTTGGTTGATCTGATTGTGGATTTGGTTTATAGAGTGAGTCAATCAGTGGTGAGTAAATAGGTGGTGAGTAAATAGGTGATGAGTTGTTATTGGATTTTTTTTTTTGGAATTTGTGGCCTGGGTTTTGGATGAAGATCTGGGTTTTTTATTAAGATATGGTTTTTTTTATGAAGATCTGGGTTTTTTGAAGATCTGGGTTTTTTGAAGATCTGTGTATTAACACAATTCTATATTCTTTACTAATAGATATGTGTGTGACAAAAATAAAATACCAAGCAAACAACAAGGACCAAAAGTGTAGTTAATAACTTTTGGACTAAAAGACAAAAATGATCGGTCGCCCAAGAATTGTGAACCCAGTCGCCCAAGAACATGCCTACTATAAGTGGCCTTAAGTTGGTACCACTTAGGAGACACTTGGCAAAATTATATGACATCCGCCCAAGAAGCAAGGGCGACCGGATCCCTTTAGGGTATTTGAAGAAGTTTTGCAATTTTGGGACACTAGGGGTGAGTAAGGTGTACTCTGTGGGTTATTTGTAGAATTTCCCCTAAAATTTAGAGTAAAGTGCATCGTTTGTCCCTGAACATGTACCAATAATACATGCTGAGTCCCTAACAAAAATTAAAGACACCGAAGGACCCTACTGTTCACCTTTTGCATCACCCAAGGTCCTTTTGACAAAGCGCCCTCAGTTAGCATCCGTTAAGTCCCCCATATGCCTTGCACGTGACGGTAATTTGATCATTTCATCAATCAAAACCACCAACCATTACAACCTTCCACAACCACCAACCACCATTGTGACCATCCACCACCAGCCTTATCTAATTTTTCCATCCTGTTCGGACTGGAAATTGAAATTCTCATTAATTTCCATCCCTTTTATCTAATTTCAGCTGAAAATGTTATTGAAATTCCCTCCATTATTTGGACTCCCTCCAAAAACTAAAACTAGATCCACTAACTACTTCATAAACCATCATCCCCATCTTCTCAAAATAATCATTTTTTGTCTAATTACTGTAAGATACACATAATCATAACAATATTGGTTTTAGTGTTTATGGATAGAGTAGTAGTCATTCGGGAGGTCTTGGTTTGTGGAAGAACATGGAAACCATTGTTAGAGTTTAGAGAGAGAAAGTGTAGAGAGAGTGGAACCTTAGAGAGAGAAAGTGAAACAAAAAAAAAGAAAATAGATTGATGAGGTTCACCCTCTCCAAGGATGGAGAGGGTATATATGTACATGAGTTTTGCCACTTGGGCGTGCCACTTGGGCGTGCCACTTGGGCTGCGGATCAGGTATACAGTGGGTAAAGACCCGTCCTTCTTCCGCGAACTAATCTACTACTAATCTACGTTTTACTAACTAATATAACTACTACGAGCTAAGCAATGCTTAATCATATCTGGGGGTGACCGAATCTTTCTTATACAAAAAACGTATTCCTAACAATCTCCCCCTAAGAGAGGTCACCCCTGAAAATCATACTTGATTTCTTGCATTGAGATCTTTGTAGATTCTTCTGTAGCTCGTAGTGGTTGATTCTTCATTGATGAACGACTCAAGATGACTTACTTGATGCATAGGATGATCTTTGACTTTTCTCTTCGCTCTTCATCCAAATAATTAGCTTCAAGTCATCTTTGAGTGTATGTGTCTCTTTGTGATGTTGTGATTGTCTTTGTGATGTCATGCTTACACTTTTCTGGATCATGATCTTCTGCATCAGAGTTGTGGAATCATAGTTGAAGCCCATTCCTTGATCATGATATCTTTATATTTGTGGTTGAAGTGTAAGCATGAGTTGATGAATCTGCATCTTTTCAGCAATCGGCATCAATCGTCAACTTCTTTGTCTTTGGTGTGATTACGCCTTTCCAACATGCTCATACATCTTTGTTGAGTAGATCTTCCTGGTTGAACAGTTCTGACGTCTCCTTTTAGATGTTGGTATGAGCATGTGGAACTAGAGTGATGGTGGTGAACATGGTAAGTTTGGTATGTTGAGCTGCATAAAACTTGGTTAGTAATAAACATACCGGCACTTACAAGTTCGGATTTCGAGATCGTCAACAGCATAGTGTGAAGACTTTCTCTAATCCTTACCAAGGCCGTTCCTAAACGGATGCCCCCGAAAGGGCTTTCACTGACATACCGAAGTATACCAACGATTAGGTGAGTCGCTGGAGATCACCCCACAACTGTAGACCTTTTGGAACACCACTGAACACACTAAGCGTAATCCACAAGAGATTACCGAAGTGACCTGCTGTCAGGTACTTATGTATATTCCCTCATAAGTGTTCTTGGCAGATTGCTAGATCTGCGTAGGACTCAAAATATTACAACTGGTGTCCTTAATGTTGAACAACCAGTGTAGAAGTATCAAGTGTTCCTATGAGATCTTTGATGCATCTCTTGGCTCTAGACTCGATAAGTGCACATTTGGTTATCCTATTCGGAGACTAGGGAGGGGTCTCCTGTTTCAATATCGACTAGCTCTAAGAGACAAGTCGATAGTTTACACCGGTTCCCCGTGAGAATGAAACAAGCTCTTTTAAGAGAACTTGAGTGGCTGGAAGGTTTAGTGCAGTGCGTCACTGGGTCCATGACATCTTTTCTTCAATACCGATGTTACCTTAGTAACAATCAGTAGTATATGAATTGAACCCGGTTGTTTCTGACCTAAGTGAATAATTGGAGGGCTTTTCTTTTCACCCTTTCTCATTTCATTTCTTTTTTAATTCTTCAACCCTTCAGGTTATACCGAGACTTCATTATAGAACCTTGTTGGGTTTGTTCTAGTCCTAGCTCATCCAAGTCGCACTCTTCCTTTTTCTCACTTTTTCTCCTTTTTTTCAATCATTCCTAAGGACTTCTAATCTATCTATTGGATTGTCCCTGGGAAGATCCTCCGGTTTCTGGTGGGATCATGGGGAACATATAACTAACCTTACCATCATTATAAACTCCATGCATTAAATTAAAGTGGTCGGTCATTTTGTATCTTTCCACATCGCCATTATAACCAAGATTCATTGAAAACTCTCTCAAAGTGTTATGATTAAGGAACATATTTTGTTAACACTTTGAGAGTTTTATCATTTTTCAAATGCTCCCCCTCAACATGTGGTCATAGGTTAAGAAAGAATCTGCACATGTCGGGGTGAGTTGCACTTATTTGAATTGATCGGCTCTTGAAATTAGACATACACCCGAGGACACGTTTACGTTGCTTAGTTACAAAGGATCCATTATCAGCTTTTAGGTGATAACTAGCCCGTAATTACTAACTTTGAAGTTGGTTATAACATTCCCTTAAAAAAGGAAAGGTTAGACCCGTCAAGTATACATCTAGAAGAGTTTCTCGAAACGGTACTTTCTACTGTAACACTCCCAAATTCGGGTCTAGCGGAAGCATACAAGCAACTGGGGTGGCTACGAATTGGTATCACAACACAAGGCACAAAGATAGGTTTTTATTTCATTATGTAAATAAAGTTGTCCTGTAAGACATAAAGTTACATGATGTAAAAATAGTTGAGGATAGGCCATAAATAATTGTAGTAGTAGTCCCAAATGTTCGATGCAGAGTGACTATGCCATGCCCTTTGCCAACGCCTTCAATTAGTGAGCAACGCCTTAAACCTGAGATACACGCTAAAGGTCAAGCTTACGCTGGTGAGTCATAGAAGTTTTAAGTTACAAAAACAGTTTGGGGACTGAAGGTTTTAGTGGCTATGTGTTAACTAGAGTAGGTGTAGACTCACATCACAATCACAATTCAATCTCAATCAATCAATCGTTTATCAATCCTTAGGAAAGATGAATTCAGCGGTCACTAGTCCAGGCTACAGCAAGGAACACCAAGACTGCCCAAATCTAGGCCGCGGATAGCGTCTTATTCCAAACTAGGGTAAAATGCCCTAGCTCTAGGTCACGACTACCTCCGATCTACCTAAAACTAGTCCCACACAATAGCAAAAAGAAACAGTGCAGCGTCAAGTAAAACAGTTTGAGCTAGAAAGCTCTCATATAGGCACAGATAATGCCTTCAATACTTAATTCAAATACTTCGATAACTCCTCAATCAATCAATCATCAATCTTCAACTTATCAAATCGTCAAGTACTCCAAGTAAAGCAATCATTTTCATTAGTAAGAGCATGTATTCTCCCCAAATAGTTATGAAACTTATTTAAAGAAGGGGGGTATCAACTCACTTAGCCACAGCAATGCAAGAATCACAATCGACACACTTGGCTCAAAAGCTAATCGCCGTTATCCAAAAGATGGGCACTGACGGCACAAGTAGTACGAAACGAGAGTACTTCCTAATACGCATACGATAATCTCAAATATAGTTCGTACATAATAAAGTTATATAAGACGATGTGCTATAGTTTTCGTGGATTAACTCGAATCATTCTTATAAAGTTAAAGTATACAATGTTTCGTAAGAAGCGTTATGTTTTCGTGTGGTGTGGTAAGAAGCTTGACTCAAGATACATCATGACCAAAATGATAAGTTACTTCAACGTAACAACTCACGCCAATAGAAGGAAAAGAATATCGACATATAATACGCCAAGATGACGACATCAACAATCATGAAATATTTAAAACTCAAGTTAATTAAGAAATCTAGAAAAATGACCACGCTTAC
Source organism: Artemisia annua (assembly GCA_014162995.1). Lineage (NCBI taxonomy): Eukaryota > Viridiplantae > Streptophyta > Magnoliopsida > Asterales > Asteraceae > Artemisia > Artemisia annua. Next base: position 65,198 of record LBNU01008861.1, read on the forward strand.
CCATATAATTTAACTAGATAAGTTTCGGCGTTTACCCCATAACCCCAAATGGTTTAATATAAAATGTCTCGTTTTATAAGGAAATCACAAGTTAATAACTCTATTACCACAAGAGTTTTAAGGATTTAAATAAACTATACAATTTATTCTTTGTCGGGTTTGTTAAAAGAAAATCTTAAAAGATTAGAATAAACATGTGGTTTAGAAATAAGATGTAAGTTTTAGAAAAGTTATAAATTGATCGGCATGAGCATCCATTTATGATAACTTTTCAAGTCTATTGACTTAATTAATCTCAATTATTCTCGACACGTTTCCGACAAGTTTTAATAGAAAACTTATAGAGTATTCCTTGTTTAATTAAGACATTATTACTTTATTGTGTAACGCGCGAATCAAATATATTAATTCATGACGAGTCTAATTATACTTGTATTTGTCAAGGTCAATAAGTTAAAGTGTCCAATGTCAATGTGTCAAGTATTTCGGTTTCATCCAGTATATTATAAGCTTATGCATTCTTCAATATTTAATTAAGTCAAGGGAATAATATGTATCTGTATCTGGTGGTTCAATGTGATTCAATAAATCCAAATATTGGTCAATATTCATAGTCCGTTAAGAATCCTTCCGTTAAGATCCCGTATAAATCCCAGTATATCCAAAACTTACTGAAAGTTACCTCGTCCACCATAACTACATGTGTTAGTCACACATATTTAAACACGTTACCTTAAACTCAAATATATTCTTAGCACCACAGTTTATAACCCATTCATACTTCTAATTTTATAACAACTAAACAAAACCATTTTGAGCGTGTACCTGACACCACATTCTGTTATCAATGTAATCACAAAAATGAAATCACAAACACTAATGTTGACCCAAAAGTGAACACCCCTTCGTTTAGCTATTTGTACACCGAAACCAAAATGAGACACTTTCGCGACTAAATGAAAGAGTAGACAAACATACACCCTCAATAAGTTTGTGAATAATATAGATAAGCCGGAAAATAAATAAGCTGAAACTTATTGAACTCAAAAATAAGCCATAAGCTCGGGCTTATAAATAAGCCGAGACTTATTCGCTCGAACCAAACACCCTAACCAGGTTCTTACCACACGAATCATATTTCCAAAAACATGTTCAATCCCATTTTAAATCCACAAAAATATATATAACTCGTTATCCATTTTAGATCCACGAAAACTAACACCAACACTATAATTCGGAGATAAATAAAAAGAATAACGAAATGGGTTTCGCGATTTACCGTAATGAAATCAAAAGACGAGAGGGACGTGGAGTGTAGAGAGATAGTGGTGTCTTCCCCGAGTACAACTCGGACCACCAGGGAGTCAAAACAAATAAACAAGAACCTCGGTCGTGAGTCTAAAATTCACGGCACCACCTCGAACAACACCCGAGCACGAGGACCAGAAATGATACCAAACAACCCTTTTAATCTCGTTATCATTAGCTTACTTCGTTATCATATACCAGACCCTCAAAACCCGTGGGTTTTGGGTCGAATCGAGGTAAAACACCCCAAGAATGTCGAGTTGAAGCCACCTTCGTGTCCAGTAATCAAGGGGCACGAAAAAGGTGAGAAGTGATGATGGATTCGAGGATTATACTCGAATGAAAGAGATGTTATAGCGGCTCAAATGGCGCGTATAATAGCTCAAAAGAAAGAGGGTGCGAAAATATGAAGAATGGTGGTGGCGGTGTAGCACCACTCGCGGCGGTGGTGGTGCTATGGCCGGATTATTGGTCGGATAAACATGGAGGAGAGGTGGGTGTGGGGTGTCGGCAGGGAGAAAAGAGGGAGAGAGGGAGGAAAACTAAACCCTAGTTTATTATAAATGTAGTATTTATAGGGTGAGTGGAGTGAATGGGGACTCCTAGCAAACCCTATCGCTCCCTCGGGGACCAATATTGCCAACTCTTTATATTTTTAACGAAACGAGAACGAGACCAATAAAACGCACGATAATTATATCCCGAGCACCCGAAAGTATTTCCATATATTTTAATTTCGTTTTTACATAAACGTTGATTATAAATACTCATAACTTTATTCCTCGTCACCCAAAATAATTAATATTCGTGCTTTATCCGTTGTAGAGTCAAATCTCGCGTAAAATATTCAAGACCACATATCGATGACTTACGGACTGCAGATAGGCCTATATATCGAGCAGGGTATCAAATCCGAAATTTGCGGGTTGTCACAGTCCCACCTCCTTAGAAGAATCGTGTCCTCACGATTCAATTCCAGTTACTCATCAAGTTCTGAAAGAAACAAGCACATACGCATGAGGATTCATCTTCACGTTCACTACGCGAGTTTAGGATCCTTTAGCGAGTTTCGGCGAACTCTATCGATAGGAATGCGACTAAATGAAAGTCGTCAAATTCCAAAATTCAAGATTCCAATAGGTCAACAAAGTTCAAACGTTACGATATTAAAATTTCTTCAAGAGGAACAACAACGGCCTCAATGGCAAATCATCACTTAGATTACAGACATAAGAATGTCGTGAATGCTGTCGAGTTTTGACGATAGCTCAGACGTGTGAGCTACCAATCTGACTCTAGCAAGAATCTGAAAGGATCGATACGACAAGAATTCATAAAGTTTACGTCATCAGGGTTTCCAATCATCCACGAGTAGTGTACATCTCCGTTCCGCCTTCGAACGAGCTTCTTGATAGATTTACGAACAAATTCAAGGTCAGGAAATTGGGTATCTCCATCTTTATCCAACAAGTCGGCGATCGGCACTCGTGACCATAGAGGATCTTTTGCAGTGCCATTGGAAAACCGAAATAGTAGGTAAGAGAGAAATTGACCAACAGGAGGTGACGGATTAAGTAGGATTTACCAATAGATACTCAGGTAGAGGTCGGGATTCGTTTCCCAAGGTCTAGCTTACGATATAGCAGTAAAATAAAATCGGCAAAAGGATTTGTGAAACGGCTCATAGGATAATAGGGAAACAACCCATTGTTTAAAAATTACAGGAAAGTCAATTCTCAATTTTTATCTTGATTTCATAATCTTGCAACAAGGCAGTAAAATGTTTTATGAAATCGTCTTATCAAGCTATTCGCAAAATAACTTACAGGGTATCAAGGAAACATTTCACCATTTATAAAATGGTAGTTAGATCAAAATTTTGATATTTAGGATAGTAGCAAGGTTGCATTTAGATTCATAGAATGACAAAAATATTTTGTAAAATCGTCTTGTGAGACAATTTCGTAACATGGTTTGTGAGATAACAAGAAAAACAGTTATCCTTTATTAAGTTGTGGTAAAAATCAAAATTTTGATTTCTGCGAGATAGCAGTAAAACATCTTGTAATATGGCAACATTTTGTAAACTACTTTTCAAGGCAGTTTCACTATCCAATAAGAGAGAGAGCAAAGATAAAGAATATTTCCGAGGGACGAGTGAATGAAATAGACGGTTGTCCCAAGGATCGTGATTCAAGTTACCTCTCAAAATCTTAGGAAATTCTGTTACGTACGAAATCCTTTCGGATTGGGAGATTTAACAAGTTTAAAGTACAACTCCGTAAGAGGATGTCGATTGCTACAAGTAATCGGTTAGAGTCGATTGACTCGGCATGATACGTACGTTAGAGGTGGAAAGTACAACCTCAATTGAACATCGTCACTAGAACAGCATCGATTGAGAAAATAAGCATCCTCAACTAAGAAATGAATAACGTCGATCAAGATAACGAACATCATCGATTAAGGAAGTGAATGTCATCGATTAAGAAAATAAACATCCTTGGTTAAGAAAATCATCACTTGGGTAGCTTACTTCGATGGAATAAACTTTCCCATCCTCGAGCAAAATCACCAAAACCTTAAACCTAGTAACAACTTGATTTTAGCTTAATCTCGCAACTCATCAAACAAGAACTATCACGAGATTCGACCGTGTATCAAGTTGTTAAGAATTAGGGTTTAACGTCGTCGATGATTTGGCTCAATTCAAGAATTGCTCAAAACAACAAATAGGTACTTACGGCTAAAATTCAATATTCATCATACGGTTCCGAACACAAGTTTAGAGTAGAGGGGACTGTGACTAGATCGCAGGATGAAACGAGGCTAAATGCCAAATTACAATTCGAAACGAAATCGAAGATCACAAAATACCATAATCCAAATTCAAAATCCAGAACGTACTCAAAATCAATTCCATCAATATCCGAAAGTCACATCGAGACATAGTCGAAGTTCAATCAAAATATACTCAAAATTAAATTCAGACGTATCCAAAGTTAAATCCAACGTAGTCGGAATCAGATCCATAACGATCAAAACCGAATTCAAAATATCGAAAGTCCACTCGGGACGAAATCCGGAAATCAATTCAATTACAAAGTTCAAAATCAAATCTATACGTGACCAAAATCAAATTCACACAATGGTCCAAACCAAAATCCAATACTTCCAATAAAATCGACGAGGCTCAATACGATAAGCAACTCGGATTCAAATGATGCCAATAGGGTCTAGCCGACCCAAGGCGAAAATACGCTCGACAGCGATAGCAGAAATTCCACATAAACGAGGGCGTTTAGTGGTGTTAGAAGCATTACGATTCATACGGTGTCACGATGCCAATGTGTCGTGTGCAAATGCAGGCTTAGGTGTTGAGTTCAATGCTTGTGTGTGCACGCAACTTATCATTCCTAAAGGCAAACTCTATCCCGAACATAATGCTGTTGTAACTACCCTCAGTATCACAAAATTCACCTCTGAGCCAGACATAGGTGATCAGGCCATGTCCAACTGTCCCTGGTTGAATGTAGGTGATCAAGCTACATTCAGCCGAGGTTCAATGAATTTTGAAACACTCAGCCTAGTCACGCTAGTAATATGTCCTTTGTATCTCAAATCATTCCCAATACTACGACTATTGTGCAAAATCAACAAGTCGATAATGAGATTACGCAAGAAAATAGCGTATTTCAGTGATAGATGCGGTACTTGCATAAGCATGTAGAGATGCTCATGGCGAATAGTTAAGATAAGCGGATATGAATGAAATATCCGAAAGAAAGGCACACACTACTAAGATTATATCCTCAAACTCTTCAATCATACCATACTCAATTCATCACATACATCAACAAATATCTCACCAAGTGTATTCTCAGTTATCTAATCAACTACATCCTCAAGAAATATCACGCGAGACATCAGCTTGGCAGGCAGGCACGTAGCGGTCATAGGTTTTAAATTTTCACAAAAGTGGTTATAGTTTGGGTTTTAAAATGCCCAATTCTCTATAACCTAGGCTCTGATACCATCTGTAACACCCCCAAAATTCGGGTCTAGCGGAAGCATACAAGCAATGGGGTGCTACGAAATTGGTATCACAACACAAGGCACAAAGAATGGTTTTTATTTCATTAATGTAAAATAAAAGTTGTCATGTAAGACATAAAGTTTACATGATGTAAAAATAGTGCGGAAATAGGCCCATAAAATAATTGTAGTAGTAGTCCCAAATGTTCATCAGAGTCGCCTATGACCATGCCCTTTGCCAAACGCCTTCAATTAGTGAGCTAACGCCTTAAACCTGAGAATACACGCTAAAGGTCAGCTTACGCTGGTGAGTCCATAGAGTTTAAGTTACAAAAACAGTTTGGGACCTGAAAGGTTTTAGTGCTATGTGTAACTAGAGTAGGTGTAGACTCACAATCACAATCACAATCTCAATCTCAATCAATCAATCGTTTATCATCTTAGGAAAGATGAATTCAGCGGTCACTAGTCAGGCTACAGCAAGGAAACACCCAAGACTGCCCCAAATCTAGGCCGCGATAGCGTCTATTCCAAACTAGGGTCAAATGCCCTAGCTCTAGGTCAACGACTACCTCCGTCTACCCTAAAACTAGTCCACACAATAGCAAAACGAAACAGTAGCAGGTCCAAGTAAAACAGTTTGAGCTAGAAAGCTCTCATATAAACGGGCAAGCACATAATGCCTTCAAATACTTAATTCAAATACTTCGATAAATCACTCAATCAATCAATCAATCAATCATTCAACTTAATCAAATCGTTCACGTACTCAAGTAAGCAATCATTTCATTTAGTAAAAGAGCATGTATTCTCCCCCAAATAGTTATGAAAACTTATTTAAAAGAAGGGGGCTATGAACTCACCTTAGCCACAGCAATGCAAGAATCACAATCGACACAACTTGGCATCAAAAGCTAATCGCAACGTTATCCAAAAGATGGGCACGACGGCACCAAGTAGTACGAACACGAGAGTACTTCCTAATACGCATACGATAATCTCAAAATATAGTTCGTACCATAATAAAGTCTATATAAGACGATGTGTCATAGTTTTCGTGGATTACTCGAATCATTACTTATAAAGTTAAGTATCAATGTTTCGTAAGAAAGCGTTATGTTTCGTGTGGTGTGGTAAGAAGACTTAGACTCAAGATACAACTCATACCAAAATGATAATTACTTCAACGTACAACTCACGCCAATAGAGGAAAAGATATCGACATATAACTCACGCCCAAGATGAAATCGACATCAACAAGATCATGAAATATTAACAAACTCAAGTTAATTAAAGAAAATCTAGAAAATGACCACGCTTAACCATATAATTTAAATAGATAAGTTTCGGCGTTTACCCCATAACCCCAAATGGTTTATATAAAATGTACTCGTTTTATAAGGAAATCACAAGTTAATAACTCTATTACCAAAGAGTTTTAAGGATTTAAATAAAACTATACAATTTAAATTCTTTGTCGGGTTTTATAAAAGAAATCTTAAAAGATTTAGAAATAAAATGTGAGTTTAGAAATAAGAATGTAAGTTTAGAAAAGTCTATAAATTTCGGCATGACGCATCCATTTATATAACTTTTCCAAGTCTATGTGACTTAATTAATTCAATTTTCTCGAACAACGTTTCCCGACAAGTTAATAGAAAACTAATAGAGTATTCATTGTTTATTAGACATTATTAACTTATTGTGTAATCGCCGCGAATCAAATATATTAAATTCATGACGAGTCTAATATATTGTATTTGCTTCAAGTCAATAAGTCTAAAGTGTCCAATGTCCAATGTGTCCAAGTATTTCGAGTTTCATCCCGTATTATAAGCTTATGCATTCTTCAATATTTAATTCAAGTCAAGAATAAATATGTAATCTGTATCAAGTTCAATGTGATTCAATAAATCCAAATATTGTCAATATTCATAGTCCGTTAAGAATCCTTCCGTTAAGAATCCGTATAAATCCCAGTATATCCAAAACTTACTGAAAGTTACCTCGTCCACCATAACTACATGTGTTAGTCACACATATTTAAACACGTTACCTTAAACTCAAATATATTCTTAGCACCACAGTTTATAACCCATTCATACTTCTAATTTTATAACAACTAAACAAAACCATTTTGAGCGTGTACCTGACACCACATTCTGTTATCAATGTAATCACAAAAATGAAATCACAAACACTAATGTTGACCCAAAAGTGAACACCCCTTCGTTTAGCTATTTGTACACCGAAACCAAAATGAGACACTTTCGCGACTAAATGAAAGAGTAGACAAACATACACCCTCAATAAGTTTGTGAATAATATAGATAAGCCGGAAAATAAATAAGCTGAAACTTATTGAACTCAAAAATAAGCCATAAGCTCGGGCTTATAAATAAGCCGAGACTTATTCGCTCGAACCAAACACCCTAACCAGGTTCTTACCACACGAATCATATTTCCAAAAACATGTTCAATCCCATTTTAAATCCACAAAAATATATATAACTCGTTATCCATTTTAGATCCACGAAAACTAACACCAACACTATAATTCGGAGATAAATAAAAAGAATAACGAAATGGGTTTCGCGATTTACCGTAATGAAATCAAAAGACGAGAGGGACGTGGAGTGTAGAGAGATAGTGGTGTCTTCCCCGAGTACAACTCGGACCACCAGGGAGTCAAAACAAATAAACAAGAACCTCGGTCGTGAGTCTAAAATTCACAGCACCACCTCGAACATCACCCGAGCACGAGGACCAGAAATGATACCAAACAACCCTTTTAATCTCGTTATCATTAGCTTACTTCGTTATCATATACCAGACCCTCAAAACCCGTGGGTTTTGGGTCGAATCGAGGTAAAACACCCCAAGAATGTCGAGTTGAAGCCACCTTCGTGTCCAGTAATCAAGGGGCACGAAAAAGGTGAGAAGTGATGATGGATTCGAGGATTATACTCGAATGAAAGAGATGTTATAGCGGCTCAAATGGCGCGTATAATAGCTCAAAAGAAAGAGGGTGCGAAAATATGAAGAATGGTGGTGGCGGTGTAGCACCACTCGCGGCGGTGGTGGTGCTATGGCCGGATTATTGGTCGGATAAACATGGAGGAGAGGTGGGTGTGGGGTGTCGGCAGGGAGAAAAGAGGGAGAGAGGGAGGAAAACTAAACCCTAGTTTATTATAAATGTAGTATTTATAGGGTGAGTGGAGTGAATGGGGACTCCTAGCAAACCCTATCGCTCCCTCGGGGACCAATATTGCCAACTCTTTATATTTTTAACGAAACGAGAACGAGACCAATAAAACGCACGATAATTATATCCCGAGCACCCGAAAGTATTTCCATATATTTTAATTTCGTTTTTACATAAACGTTGATTATAAATACTCATAACTTTATTCCTCGTCACCCAAAATAATTAATATTCGTGCTTTATCCGTTGTAGAGTCAAATCTCGCGTAAAATATTCAAGACCACATATCGATGACTTACGGACTGCAGATAGGCCTATATATCGAGCAGGGTATCAAATCCGAAATTTGCGGGTTGTCACATCTACTTAGACCAGTCCTCTTCGAGACACGTTTACATCACTGGTAAACCAGCTTGAAATTATTACCCGGCCAGGACTAGTCTTTTCGATTCACGGCTTTCATGTTTCGTCAATTCATGAGTCAAATTCTGAGTCATAAGCAATTCACGGTTTCTACTTATTATTCGTAAAAACACTCGAAAGACTCTTAGCCACTTGCTCCCCCTCAATATGTGCACATTGATTGAATCAATATTTGAAAGTTTTTTAAAACTTTGGCACATATAGGTGAGCTTTCGTTTGAGATCATTTATTCATCATTTTTAATCACTTGCTCCCCCTCAATATGTGCTTTGTTTATAATCTAAAATCTTTAAAATTTTAGCACATATGGGAGCGATCTTTTGAGTCCAAGAACATCACATTTATTCACTTGCTCCCCCTTAATATGTGCTTTGATTAAAATCCAAAATCTTTAAAGTTTTTGCACATACGGGAGCGTTCTCTTAAGTCCAAAAACATCCTTTTTAAGTCAAAAAACATCACATTTAAATCAGTTTTCATATTTAAATCACATTCTCTCCCCCGATCATAAAATTTCAAATCTTTTGAGATTTTGTGATCCCAATTGATTTAAATGATTTTCGAAGAAATTTTGGAGAGAAATGTGATGAAAGTTTAAGCGTTTACTGATTTAGAGACACTTTTTGAATTTCACTGTTGCTGGTGCACAAAGCTTTTAAAGGAGCAGAAATTTTGAGCAAATACGCTCCCCCTCAATTAACGACCCATTTTTAATTTTAACGTTTAATAGCCATTAATGTGAGCGGTAACGGATTTGAGAAAATTTAAGTCCGATAGCCACCTCGTACACCACAAAATCTCTTTTGAAGAATTTTAGAAGAAAGAGATTTTGGGAAAAGAAGACTTCTCTTCTTTTACTAGAAAGGTTGCACTGAAGCCTACAACTTTTCGGATAATCCGCACACAGTGAGAAACATGGTGACGTGTTTTCCACGGATTTTGAAAACCGGGTTGCTATCTGAAGTAATAGCAAACCATAATTTTAAGAACGGGTTGCAGTCTGAAATAACTACAAGCCATTTAGGCATGTTTTGAAAAACTTTTTGAACTTCTGGTCGAACTTCATTTAAAAAATCGTTTCATTATTGAATGACATTTCTAGGACCGTAAATGTTATCGATGCCAGAAGACATGCCTTAAAAACAAACTATTTTTGGTATTTTCTATTTTTCTGATTTTTATGGGTTTTTATAGGTTTTATATTTTTGTATTTTTCTTTTCTGGGTATTATATTATATACAAGGATACTAATTTTGTTTAAGGAGATGTTGACCTCAATACCGAATAGAGGAGATCGGTCTGCACGTAGTAGAAGTCAGTAGTCAACACCTCTTAAACTTACTCCACCAAAGCTTTCGAGGCTCCTGAATAATCGTCTGAACTTGTGGTTGCCATAATATAATCTTAAGCGGGATTTTACAACTCTTGTGACTTAAACCGAGAGATCGATTCTCTCCCGGGATTTTACTAAAGTCAACAAAAGAAACCGAAAGATGTGATAAGCGAGTTAAACTTAGAGTGAGATCTTGGATAAGTCACAATCAGTACTAAGTGTCTAGTCGCGACGAGTCAAGTTACAATAGATCCGATCATAATAAGTCAAGTTGTAAATATTAAACTCACAACGTCAAATTACAATCAGACTATTCGAAATGTCTCAAGTCACAACAATTCACCAAGCATAGGTTGATAACAAATCACTAGACTCTCACAGCTGAGTTAATCGCTAGACACCACCAAATCGCTGAATTATGAAGCTTTGGTAGCTCAGCAACGTATCATCTCACGCTTGAATAGTTCTTCTCATCTTTCTTCCCGCTAAAGGCTGAAGTAATGCGTACCAAAAGTATCCAGAGACCACTTCCCCCAAGTAGTTGAAATGATGCAATCAGTCTCATTATATGAAGCTCAAAAACCCGAAGCACACTTGTACCTCTTTTATCATCAGAAACTGTTTCTTACATCTCTTCCCCCACATAGTTGGAACAATACACCAAGAGAACAAGTTAGAACACTGATCTTCTCTGCTGGGAATAGCTTCAATTAGGAAGAAGTATAACGCTCATCACGTGTACTAGTTGTGCATTCCGATGTATGTCTCCTTCCCCTTTGCTGGTATTGATACTTCAGAATCAGCAACACATTTTACACCCATATACTTGACATCTTGTGAGAAGAACAAAATAAGCTCAAATGTATCCTGTGAGAATCAACTTGCTGAAGAGCAATGTGAGCACATCTAATTAGGGATTTTAACACATGCTTTTCACTCTCCCCCAATTAGTGCTCTCCCCCAAACTAACAACCATACAGATGAATGCCTTGAGTACGAAGAAGTCTTTTGATAATTAAATGCATACCGTCTTTAGTCTTCTAACACGTAGCGGAGAATGTAGAACAGACTGTAGACTTGACCTTCTTCAATGTTGTCCAGTTGGGGAATAGGATATCAACATCTTTGTCTCACCAAATGTATTCCAGTTATATTACATATCCCAAATCAGCCCAAAATATACACATATACCCATCGAAAGACGAAACGATAACACCAAAGTAACACGTTGAAGCTCTGATCATCTTGAATTTGTTGTCTGATGTTGGTGAAGGCAGGTAAGGTAGAAGTGCGTAGAAAAAGACAAGAGAAGGATATAGAATCAACCAATATCGGACAACAATCACCTCGATGTACACATTTCTCTTCCCTGGGGTTATAAGTGATGTGTACGTGTAACATTAACTAGAAGCCCTTCATCACTAATAATATAAGCCCGTGAGAAGAAGTTGATAACTCTCAAAAATCCTGAACTGAAGTATTCAGGAGTCATGAGATGATGACTAATTGAGTTTGCTCCCCCTCAATTTGGCCATCGTATGTAAAGAGCCTCTTCAACACTTGTGAAGTTCCTGAATCGGCTCCCCCTCAAGCTGATCATCTCCTTTTATAGATTCCACACTTTAACGTCATGATCACGTTTGAGGGTCTTGATATTAACCATCTTCTTCTTTATCTGAATCACTCAATCAACTGGAGTACTAAATGATAACACCAAGTTCGAATCCCAGAAGTGACAATAGGACTCGAATAGAGTAACAAACCATGGAATATTTCGGAGTGGTAATCAGCAATCTCCTCAACATGAATAATTAGGCTCGATCCCTTCGTGATTTATAACCCCAAAAATATGTGTTAACATTTATCAGATGCAGCATAAATATGTGTGTAGCACCAAAAACTACTGCGAAGAAGATGATAATTAAAACACTCTTGAAGCAACCCCTTTTTGTCACCTCATCAATGGTTTAGAAAATGAAGAATTCAATGAAGCTCGTAATATGCCTAAACCACTTGATGAAATGTGTTAAGCCTTAGAGGGAGAAAATTTCTGCGAACAAGAGCCGAACGACCATTTTACAAACATCATCAACATGTAGTTTCTTCACCATTTCCCTTCTTCCCCTCAACAATTGCATATGCCTGTTTGCAACTTTTGATTGAATAAGTGAAGCACAAAAATTTATTCAATGTATGTCGATCCACTTGATTACTGTACGAACATAGGAAAAGCATGAAGCTTGTTGATGCGAATGGTCATAAATAATAAGATTTCTCTTCTTCCCAAGATAAGGCGCACTGAAACGTACACCTTTCTTTTATATGAGGAACGGGGCCTGAAGTGTTGTCAGCAGACGCCATTATGTTGTAGAACGAGGCTTGAACCGAATTGTTCAAACGTCATCTCTCTTTTTTTCAACTTCTCTCTGCTAACTCATTACCAACCCCATTATCATTCTGTCGGCTCTTTGTCGTGACTACTGATGGAGAAAAACCCAATATGATGAACTTGAGACTGAAGTAAAAGAACCCGAACATGTGAATTAAACTTGCATTAATGTGTGACTAAGAGCGGTGTAGAGAGTTCGTGCAACTTCGAATCCCCAAGTACTCTATACTCTTCAACCAACCAACCATCAAGTATAAGACGTACATCACCTCTTGGCTATCCACAACTTCTTGTGACATTGAGCACTATAACGTAACTCCTTAAAATGATAGTTATTTTGTGGTAATAGAGAGGAAGAAACACAAAAATAACTAGATATCCAAGTCTTCGTCATTGTAATTGTTGAAAGCTCGAACAAGGATCTCGAAGAATCTTCATCCAACCACCCCGATATCTTCAGATACTAAGAACACACAACCGTGAAATTTCAATTCAACCACAAATAAATAATAATGAATTAACGCCGTAGCCACATCTTGTTGTTTAAATGCCCAAATCTAGCCTTTGGATGTTTAAAGTGAACTTTGATAATGGTTTTATCCCGATCATGTCAAAAACGTATAACCCCATAAAACTTTTATAACCAAAAATGCCATGAAGTATGTCAGAACAGCATCCAATACATGAAGTACACACTTTATCCCTTCTTTAAAGTTGAGGCCGTAGCACAAAAAGCAATTAAGATCCGGAAATGCAATTTTCTTACTCTAGGATAGTTTCATCATCACGGGATTTTACAAATCTATGATTTAAACCGAGAAATAGATTCTTTCACGGGATTTTACAAAATCAAGAAGAAACCGTGAGACAATAATAAATTGAATGTGTTCTGACAAATTTGGTTTTGGTGAATATCAATTTGAGAAGACATGCGAGAGATCGGCAACAATTCTTCTCCCACATGTAGAATACTTCACAAACCATGCTAAGTAAAGTAGTGTAAACTACTTCCCCCTGGAGGATGACCTTATAACATCAAAGTACACGTTTTCTCCCCCAATGATGGTATTGAACTTTCGGAAGCATCATTTGACGTGTACGACCATATACATGAGAAGTTCTTGTCTGAAGCAAACATCTTGAAAAATCATGAATGGCATTGAAGGATCGTGAAAGATTTTGCTTAGACTGTGAAGTATCTTTGACGTGTTGTAGTGTTGAATATCCCATGAGAATTGTTGATCACTTCTCAACCTTTAACCTCATTGGCTAACTAACCACCCTCGTATTCTGTTGGCTTTTGCTGTGACCACTTGTTGAGCTGACTATGTACCAAGATCTCATGATGACTTATATTACACAAATCCTTGAACTTATACTTGAGCTAAATGCGCGACTCAAAACGGTGTATACCATATGCCACAACATCAAGCATATATGAGTATCCAACCACTTGAACTATCCTCAACTACGTGAGACACTTAAAGTGATAGTTACTTTGTGTATATAGAGAAGAGACACGAAATTAACTAGATAGTCAAGTCTTCATCACGAACAATAAATGCTCAAACAAGTTATCTTCGTGCAGTAGAAAGAAAGAAGCGAAGATACATAAGCACACGAACTTGTGAAACACAACCTCATTTCCAATCCCGTAGTATATAGTACAAGCCTTGTAGTCACATAAACGTCTCAATTTCAAAAAAAAATAGCCTTTGTCATGTGAAATGAATCTTGAAAAGGTTTTCTCGATTATGTCACCCGTATTCCCGTGAAGAATTTTGCCATACCAACAATACCTTTCTTAACCAATATTAAAAACATGTATCCAATATTTTGTAGCAACAAATTTGAAGATAACAATTTCATTAGCGTGTATCCCATTTTCAGCCAAGTCCAAGAGTAATATGACCCCAACATCCATTAGTCACGAGCCCAAGTCCTATGCAATCTGTTGATATTGAAGCCCAATGAAGTTATAAACCCGGTCCAGAAAAAACATGAGTAACCCGATCCATAAACCACACTTTATAGTCCGCTTTGTCACATATGAAGTCCAACAACCCATCTTATATAACCATTTTGTGTAAGCCTAATAGCAACCCCGTAAATAGCCTAATTTGACTAAATCCATTTTAATCTTAGAACTTCGGCTAATATGATTCATGCTCAATCTGCCATAACTACGTGAAGCTCATAACGCCCAACACCAACTTAATGATTCCATTTTCATAGCCCATCAACAATAATTATACAAATTTAGGTGAATGTCACTTAAGCCCAACATCTAATTATCATACGAAATTTGAAGCCCAGATCCAATGAAAAAAGAAAAACACCTGGTCCAATATTCAACACCCCTAAGCTCACGGGTATATAAAAGCTCATACCCTAATTAGTGTATCTCATGTTATACTCAGCCCCCATCTCTTTCACTCAAAGAATACGCCTCCATCACCATCAAAATAAAATCTTTAATCAACTCTTCCTTATCAAATCTTATCACTGATCTAAACTCATCTTATCTTAACATCATCCCAATACCATTCAATCTCATCATCAGTTCAGCGAAATGAAAAACACAATCAAAAACATGATTCACTCATATTCTGATCTATATAAGCCACGAATAACTGAACCAAGCGAAGCCCTTGAAATATTCATCGCATATCTAGACACGGCTCGTCTTCAGTACCTCCAAGTGAGGTAACAGGTAGGCTCGACATATGGTTTGGGTTTTGTTATTGCGTATTAACGAAACAAAGTTAGTTTATAACAGACTTGTTATAAAACTATCTTTAATTTTCGGATAAATATGAAGCGTAGTCTTCAAAAATTAGATCGGTGATGTGCATGTATTCTTTCATTGATGACCTTCAAAGGTCTCGATATGTCTCTGATTATCATGAAAGAAATAAGCTGAGATCGTTTAAATTTATTTATCCTTTAAGCTTTGAGTCGAATAAGATAATAGTGAGGCAGTAGATGGTTGTTGTGGTTAGATAAGATTGTGTTAAGATGAAGTTAAAAGCTTGTAGACAGGTGACTGAGATGGTATGGGATAGTGGGGGTTGATAAGTGTTATGTAGTTGGATATTGTTGTTAAGATATTGGTTTGTTGACGGTTTCTTTTCTTCATTTGACTTTTCCTTTTCTTGAATGTGTTTTCACTTTTCTTGACCTATGAAGAATGGATCTGAGGTCATTCAACTTTTCATGTAAGTCGTGGACTGATGATGTGATAACTGAAGTCACCGAGAGTTGTTGGTATTAGGTTCATGGTCTGTTGGTATTCTGCTTTTTCTTGATTTCTTTTTGTTTGTTGGTCACTTAACTTAGACTCAACTTGTGGCAAACAGGTAACTTGAATAGAAATTGGCAGCATGCCGTTTTAGATTTGCAGATAAAATTGATTTTCAAGACAAACCGCTGCACCCCAAACCGTTGCAGAACACTAACCGCTGGTTGAGCAAACCACTGAAATCTGTACTAACCGTTGGTTTGATGGACAAAATAAGACTTAACCGCTGGGCAGAATAAGACTTAACCGCTGAGACAGAAACTTAGACTTAACCGCCACTGACTGAGTTAAACCGCTGAACTTGGAAAACCACTGAACTTAGAAAACCGCTGCAACGGGACAAAAATGTCACTATCGTCCTTTTTGTCTTTATCCCGTTTTATAGCAAACCTCTACCAAGAAACAAACTAACCTCTACCAAGAACATAACTAACCTCTACCAAGAACATCATCACAAACCAACTCGAATATGCCCAAATCTTGCACTAAACTAGTGAAATCCACCAACCAATCACAAAATTCAGCACCATCAACCAATATAAACACAAAAGTACCAACAAATAACAAGATTAACTACAAAACAAAGCTTGAATGAGAAAGTAAAGATAAGCAATACGAACAAAAAGAAACACAAAACCAATCTTAAGAATCGAGCAAACACTATCCCAAAGATGAAACCTTGGCTCTTGATACCAATTGTAAGATACACATAATCATAACAATATTGGTTTTTAGTATTTATGGATAGAGTAGTAGTCATTCGGGAGGTCTTGGATTGTAGAAGAACATGGAAACCATTGTTAGAGTTTAGAGAGAGAAAGTGTAGAGAGAGTGGAACCTTAGAGAGAGAAAGTGAAACAAAAAAAAAGAAAATAGATTGATGAGGTTCACCCTCTCCAAGGATGGAGAGGGTATATATGTACATGAGTTTTGCCACTTGGGCTATACAGTGGGTATAGACCCGTCCTTCTTCCGCAAACTAATCTACTACTAATCTACGTTTTACTAACTAATATAACTACTACAAGCTAAATAATACTTAATCATATCTGGGGGTGACCGAATCTTTCTTATACAAAAAACGTATTCCTAACAATTACATATAAAGTACAGGGTAAGGATCCAGTGAGAAGAAAACTTGAAATGAGAAGAACGAGAAATAACTATAATCACATATTTGAGATGCATCGACTTGGATTAGATGCATTTCTATTCATTTATATGCATCCCAATTAGTTTCTAAAGTGATTTTTAAGTGAAAAATATGCAAAGTAGTACTAGCAACAAATTTGACCCGCAGAGAACGAAAAATATATATGATTCTTCTAACTTGATAAAATGCATCTAAAATATGTATATGCATCTAATTTTTAGCTAGAAAATATATTATGGTGCATCTAAAAGATTAAATATGCATCTATTTCAAATCGATGCATCTTTAATGTGTAGTTATAGTTATTTCTCATCCATCTCATTTTAAAACAAAAGAAAAAAAGGATCCTTGAAGATAACCGTTGAGATTGTGAAAAAAATTATTTCTCTCGTTACTATTGATTTCCATCTACAGTGGTTATTGTTGCTTTAATTATACAATAATTTTGGTTTGATCAGGAAAGTTGATGGCAATATTAACTTGCTTGCCAGCCATGAGGGGGCAGGAGTCATAGTTTGCGTCCTTAAAGTATACTCATTTTACTTGACAAGATCTTAAACCAAAAACTTCTACCATTAAATTGTTATCCTAATCTTTTACCATGTATTGTTGTCTAGGTTGGTTTGATTCAATACAAGGCGCTGGTGCACTAAAAATGTTTCAAGCTATGAGGCGAATAATTGATTGCAATTGCTTGGCTAATTCATATGTCACGGAAGGCATCTTTGAACGTGCAATTCGGCAATCATTTCTTGGTTTGTATAAATTCTGTTTTTATAGCACATTAATTGAATGAAGTTTTATTCATTTTTATAACCAAAGATTGTAAGCTTTTATTCAAAGATATGGGTTGATTTTGAACTGTGTTGGATTGAAGAAATGAGAAAGGACACTGAAATGACACAAATGTACGGATGTTTAATTTTTGAGAATTTGGATATTTCTATGAGAAGGTATAAAGAAGCAACCGATATAGTGATGATGAAGTGAGGTTTTAAAACAAATCGAGGGATTTGATTTTTGAATAACAGAAGTGGACATTGTGTAGATTTATGATTGTGCGTAGTTTTGGAAATTATAATTTGATTTATGATTGTTGGTGATGAAGATGTATAAAGCAAAAAGAAAAAAAATGAAAAAAGTTACTGATGGTAGTAGGTAGTTGTAGTGATTGGTGGTGGTGAGTAGAGATGAAGAAGAAAGAGGGCGGATAATGTGATGATGTTAATTTTCGAAATAAATTACACCGTTCGTCCTTAAGGTTGTACAAAAATAATTAAATAATTAACATAACTTGGTGAAATGATCGATAGTCGATACCCTCATGAAGACACATAGGAGACTTAACAGATGTTGACTGATGACAATTAATCAAAGGGACCTTGGGTGATGCAAAAAGTGAATATTAGGAACCTCTAATTTTGTTAGCGACTTAGCGTGTTTTTTGAGTACAAGTTTAAGGACGGTGTATTTTACTCTAAGATTTACACAGGAAGCGTACGTTTTCTAAAATATAAGTAAAAATACTTGTAGTCATTTTCTAGAACGACTTGTGGATATGTTTAATATTTATTTCGAGCGAAAGAAAGTTAAATGAAAGATTTTTCTTACGATGTTTTGTTGAATGTGGAACTGAGTCGGCTAACTAAAGCATATTCGTGGATAGCTTTTGTGTTTGAAAAAACAGAGTCATAAAATTGGATTGAGTTTGAAAAATCCTGTTTAGGATATCATATTATTCTAAAGTGATGAAATAAACCACGTACATATGTGATAGATTTTTTTTTTCTTTTTATTTATTTTTTATTTTTCTTTTGAACATACATATGTGATGAAATTAAACCATAAAAGATTTTTAACAAGTTCAGTCATTAAAGTTTCAAATCGTTACAGATCCAGTCCAAATGTGTTACATAAATGCCACCGTGGTTTTGCTAAATTTACATAAATGGTCACTGAAGTTGACTAAATCTTAAACGATTTGAAACCTTAATGACTGAACTTATCAAAAAAAATCCAGTGACTAAATGTGAAAATCGACAAACCATAGTGACCATTTATGTAATTTACTCAAATAATTAAGTCATTTAGAATTTCGTGATTTTAAGTTTTTCGGCATAAAACCATTGAATGCTTCAATATACAGTAAAAACTCGATAAATTAATACTCGATTATTTAATAAACTCTCTAAGATAATATTTTTTGCCGGTCCCGACTCGGGGATAGGGTGCTAAATTAATAATTCGCTAAAATTATAAGATAATACATTTTTGATCATTTCTTTAGACCCCATATAAAATATAAATTAATAATTCCTTATATATAGCATATTACATACATGAATGATTTATGAATGTTTCTTGAAAAATGACTCAATTGATCTTGTATTTATATAGAAAATATTTTTAATGTCCATAAAGTGATACATTGAACACAAGAAGCATAATAAGGTGGGAGATTGAAGGTTTCTTTCAAATTGGGCCGTTCATTTGATATACATGCATTGTATACAATAATTAAGTGGAAGCTTGAAAGGTGTTTGTAAACTAAGTATTCTACTATAAATTAATAAAATATTAATTAATATATAAATTAATAATTATTAATTTATCGATTAATTAATAACTCTTTTAATTAATAAATTTTGGTAGTCCCAAGTGTATTATATTATAGAGTTTCTACTGTACAGCGTCCGCTGTGACAAAACTAAAAACACGTACGTATCTATATCTAATGTTCGCATGAATTAAAATATCAGCCGCAGCCATTTCTTGATTCTTTAATTGGGTGCTGCAGCCTTTTTTTAACGACTGAGTAGTCAATCGCTTAAAGTTATACTATATAACATGATCAAGCAAGAATATTATATCCATCCGCAACAATTTAATCATGAACAAAATAGAAGGAAAGGTAGCTATAGTCACCGGCGGGGCAAGGTCACAACTCGTTTATTCGTCAAACACGGTGCTCGTGCAGTGGTGATTACCGATGTCCAAGACGACCTAGGAAAAAACGTTGCAATATCCATTGGCTCGAACGTTTGCACCTACATCCATTGTGACATTAGGGACGAAGCCCAAGTAAAGTCCCTAGTGGACTCGACTGTAGAGATCTATGGCCAGCTTGATATTATGTTTAGCAACACTGGAATCATGAGTAAATCCGAGCAGAAAGTCCTTGACTTTGATATGGACGAATATGATCGCGTATTTGCAATCAATGTTCGTGGGACGGCAGCATGTGTGAAACATGCTGCACGTGCCATGGTTGAGGGACAGGTAAAAGGAAACATTATTTGCACAGCTAGTGTGTTAGGCAGGATAGGAGTGCTGGAATCGACTGATTATGGTATGTCGAAGCATGCAGTGATTACGTTGATGAAATCCGCAAGTAAACAGTTGGGGCAGTATGGGATCCGAGTGAATTGCGTGTCACCTTTTGTAGTGGCTACGCCGTGTTGGAATATGTGAATAATATAAAAGACATAAACACATAAACATCTAAGAGTACGCAGCGGAAAAAATCAAATACAAGTAATTAATTAACCAAACATAAAAGAAAATGCGTACCTCTTGATTGCTAGCAAGAACAAGAACTTATAAACCCTAGGAGAGGGCTTATATGGATCGACTAATATATAGTCGAATAGGGCAAGATCACGTCAGCAAAAGTATGCTAACACTTCGTTCTCACACACACGTACTATTAGCGTTTCAATAAGAAAAGCTAGGTTCTTGATTCACGAAGCAAGCACTACTAGAAGAGCCTTAGCAAATCGAATGCTCACCCAATGGGGTATGCCTCAATCGACTATAGCTCAAGGAAAGAGAGAAAGAAGAAGATTGGCTTGCTAATGAACCAAGGGATGATTGAATGAATACATGAGGCCATGTATTTATACTATCCCAACCTTGGAGCATTCCTATCCCAGGTGATGTGGGATAGGGGTGTTTGGCCGATCCTAGCCCAAGAGGGATCCCTAGATCCTTCTTGCCTTTTCATCTAACGGTCGCTAGGTACCGTTAAGTGCTTATTTCGTGAATTTAATAATTATTCGTAACTAATACAATAATTATTATTAATTGAAACTCATACGTAAAGTGTGCAATCCCGAAGTCACGTGTTCGAGTACGGACATATTGATTAATTTTTATCCGTTAAAACTTACAGCTCTCACTCGGATATACATTAATGTAATAATGACAATGGTTAGTCTAGCATAACACGCCAATGTCCCCAGAACGATCACGAGTATGGTTTTCCTGGAAAAAACCACATTTGATGAATCATCATCATACTTATCCTTTTGATTCTAATACTAAGTTAATATGGATATGGATCATAGTCATTCCATAATTAACTATGTGTTTCTCGTTATTTATGATCAAGCAAGATTACCAATTCATCTGAACGTATTCCAGATAGACCTTGGGCATGGCCATGCAAACATCTTGTTAATCCTACGAGTGGCCAAACAGTATTAAACTTCAAACAAAATTTGAAGGAACCAAATCCTGTATTGACTACAAGCATAAACTATGAACTTCGCATCACCTCTGAAATAACCCTTATAACCACCAGTTACGAATAGCGTTAGATATCTCACAGAAAATGAGCTACATCCACAGTAGTTACTGGTATCTCAAGTCTGAGGATAATATCCATGATTTACTATAATCCTAACATTCATAAGTACAATCATGTAATTGGGATTTTGTCCTATATTCAATTTATTCATTCTAGTGATATCATTGATTTGGCATGTCAACGCATCATATACTTAAGTATATTATACCAAAACTCAGATTTGTCTATGTTCAATGAAACTCCCATTTCATATAATTGACAACGGACCATTTAGAATAACAAACATAAGTTATTCATGATTAAACATGCAAATATGGATACAATCTATTTATAAAGAAAACACGCACTCAGTACTTTAATTCATTATATAAATAAAATTGCTCACATCCCTTATCCAAATACTAAATAGATCAATGCATGAAATTCTCATTAATGAATTTTGTCTCAAGTAATAACAATCATACTTGTT